>CAUYQG010287144.1:0-29618 GCA_963574415.1 Tarsius wallacei | reverse complement strand
TTTTTTTTTTTGAGTTGGAGTCCCACTCGATCACCCAGACTGGAGTGCAGTGGCCGCTCCCGGCCACCGCAGCCTCGACCTGCTGGGCTCCGGCGATCCTTCCGCCTCAGCCTTCCGAGAAGCCGGAATTACAGGCGCGCGCTACCACGCCCGGCTAATTTTTTTTTGATTTATTGTAGAGATGAGGTCTCGCCTGCCCAGGCGGGTCTCGAACCCGCGGGCTCAGGCAATCCACTCATCTCAGCCTCCCCAGGCGAGGGATTACAGGCTGAGCCACCGAGCCCGGCTAGCCTCAGCCTTCTAAGTAGCTGGAACTACAGATACACACCACCATGCCCAGCTCATTTTTTTATTTATTGTAGAGATGACGTCTTACCAAGTTGCCCAGGCTGGTCTCAAACCTGTGGGCTCAGGCAATCCTCTCACCTTGGCCTCCCAAAGTGCTGGGATTATAGCATGAGCCACCGCACCTGGCCTCCCTTTCTAATTTTGATGCCTTTTATTTCTTTTTTCTGACTAATTGCTCTGGCTAGAACTTCTAGTACCATGTTAAATAGAAGTGGTGAAAGCAAGCAACTCTAACTTGTTCCTGAGCTTAAGGGGGAAAGGTGGCCAAGCGCAGTGGCTCACGCCTATAATCCTAGCACTTTGGGAGGAGAAGGTGAGAGGATTGCCTGAGCCCACGGGTTCAAGACCAGCCTGGGCAACTTGGCAAGACCTCATCTCTACAATAAATCCATAAAAATTAGCCGGGCATGGTGGCACATGCCTGTAATTCCAACTACTTGGACGGCTGAAACAGAAGGATTGCCTAAGTCCAGCAGGTTGAGGCTGCAGTGGCCATGAGTGTGCCACTAACCTCCAGCCTGGACTACAGAGATTCCAACTCAAAAAATAAAAATAAAAAATAGAGGAGGTAAGCTTTCAGTCTTTTATCACTGAGTATGATGCTAGCTGTGGATTTTTTGATATATGGCCTTTATCCTGTTAAGGGAGTTCTCTTCTATTACCAGTTCATTGAGCGGTTTCATCATGAAAGAGTGTTGAATGCACTCACATGCTTTTTTTGCATCAATTGAGATGATCATGCGATTTTGTTCCTTCATTCTATTAATGCAGTGTATTATACTGGCTGATTTTCATATGATGAACATGCGTTCCAATTCATTATATTTTCCTAGAAATATATCCAAAATCCAGAAATAAAAAACATCTTTTTTCAACCAAATGACAGACTCTTTGGCAGGGAAAACACTGCCAGCTTACCTACACTATAAGGTAAAAAGATCTGTTGTTTTATTTCAAACCCTAGAGTAGTAAAATATTAACAATATGCATCACTTTCAGCCATCTATACACAATCTACCAATTTGTCATTTGGCTAACTTAGCAAACTCCTCTTTTAAAATGCAAATGTTGCTCTGAGGGTTGCCTACTGATCACTCTTGCAGATACAAAGAGAAATACCTAGACTAGAAATTGTTATTGCTTAACCTCAATTAGAAGGAACAAGAATTTCTGCTACAGAGCTGGAGGAAGGGATAATTTTGGTGCACAGGTACAGAGATAATACTCATCTAGTCTGAATCTCAAGTATTCTGTATCATTATGAGACCACAGTTTCCATTTCTAGTTGAAAAAATACCAGTAACTCTAGTTGGAACATATACAGGAACATTAGACTTGTTAAGGTGAAGCCGAGGAAAAGCAGCCAGGAAGGTAAGAATATCCAAAATCGCCTAGTTGCTTAAAGCTCCTAGTTCAGGGCCTACTGGAATATCATGCAAATATGGCTTATACAATATGGTCTAAGTGACTCCGCAGAAGACTCAGTGTATTAACATACTAACCTATCACTCATTTATTCAAACAATTGCTCATTTATTATGTGTTCTTGTACTAGGCACTCTGATCTGGAGATGAGCAAGTTCCCTGGAACTTAGAAAGAAAGATATCATAACACAAGCACTAAACACAAAATTCCATTTGATGCATCAGACCAAGTCCAAAGTATTCAAATAAATTGTACCACCATTACTACCAGGCAGAAACACAGTATTGAAAGAAATATACTGAAAAAATATAAATTAAAAAACACTTGTCATTTCATTAATTATTCATTTAATTATCTGTTGTGCTAATTGTATACCTAGACACTGGGAATACTAAAATAAATAAGAAATCATAGCTCCTAACATTGAGAACTCAGACCCTAATGGGAAAAACAGGTAACAACAATTAACTGTTGTAAGTGCAAAAAGAGGGAGTAAAATAAAAGGCTGGGAACAGTGGCTCATGCCTGTAATCCAAACACCTTGGGAGGCCAAAGTGGAAGGACTGTGAGGCCACCCAGGGCAACAAAGTGAAATCCTCATCTCTACAAAAAACTTTGTATCTTTTTTATTTTAAATTTATTTGTTTAAATAAATGAGTTGTGGAGTATAAGTACTACAAAAAAACTTTTTTAAAAGAGGGGGCATAAACAGTTGCCAAGGGACCAGCAGAAACTAAGGGAGACAAAAGAGTTGATAAAATCCATGTCTGAATTATTTCATTAAAAATTAAGAAAGCAGGGCGCAGTGGCTCAAATCTATAATACCAGCACTTTGGGAGGCCAAGGCAAGAGGATTACCTGAGCCTGCAGGTTCGAGACCAGTTTGGGCAACATGGTGAGACCTCATCTCTATAATAAATAAACAGATAGATAGATAGATAGATAGATAGATAGATAGATAGATAGATAGATAATTAGCCGGGCATGGTAGCACAGCCTGTGGTTCCAGCTACTTGGAAGGCTGAGGTGGAAGGATCACCAGAGCCTGGCAGGTTGAGGCTGAGGTAACCATGAGCGTATCACTGTACTCTAGCCTGGGCGACAGAGTGAGACTCCAAATTTAAAAAAAAAAAGAAAAGAAAATTAGATAGAAAAAGCTGAGGAAGTCTTAGCGTACAAGTTACACCTAAACCAAATCTTAAAGGAACAAGTTCAGCAACTTGCAAGGAGCACAACTGTCTCAAGGCTCCTGCACTTGCTATTCACTCGACCTGGAACATCTCCATGGACATGCATGTGAGTCACTTCCTATTTCATTCAGCTCTCTAATCAAATATAACCTCCTCAGAGGGCCTTTCTAACCACCCAATCTAAAGCAATACCTTATGTCACTCTCTTACCTTATCCTGTTTTACTGTCTACTTAGCTCTTATCACTATCTGAAGTATTTATTATGCTTGTTTCTATTGGTCTCCCTGATTAGAAATATTAACCCACAGAACCAGTCACTTTGTCTGTCTTATTCAATATGTATTCATAATATGGAGACAAGGGCTTCAACAGTCAGTAGATACTCAGTATTTGCTGAATGAATAAGGCAAAGGAGAGGAAGAATTCAGGCAGAGCAAGAAACGTGTACAGAAGAAAAGTATGAGAAATGGGCCATGGCTGGGCGTTCTTGACTAATAATAATTGTAATAGCAAATGTTTGTATTTATTAAGAACTTGCTAAAAGGCTGGGTGTGGTGGCTTATTCCTAAACTTTGGGAGGCTGAGGCTGGAGGACTGCATGAGCCTAGGAGTTCAAGACCAGCCTGGGCAACACAGACGACCAATCTTGTCTCTACAAAGATAGAAAAATTAGCTGGGCAAGTGGCTCACAACTATAAATCTAGCACTTGGGAGGCAGAGGCAAGCGGACTACCTGAGTCCAGACGTCTGCCTGAGTCCAGGGGTTTGAGATCAGTCTGAGCAACTTGGCAAGACCTCATCTCTACAATAAAAAAATTAGCCAGGATGATGATGCACGCCTGTAGTTCTAGCTACTTAGAAGGCTGAGACAGAAGGATCATTTGAGCTCAGCAGGTTGAGGCTGCAGTGGCCGTCAGCATGCCACTGCATTCCTGCCTAAGTGATAGAGTGAGACCCTGACTCAAAAAAAGAAGAAAAAAAAGAAAAGAAAAATTAGCCAGGCATGGTGGTGCACACCTGTAGTCCCAGCTACTCAGGAGGCTGTGACATAAGAAGCATCTGAGCACAGAAGGCAGAGGCCACAGTGAGCTGTGATCATGCCACTACACTCCAGCCTGGGTGAGAGTGAGACCCTGATCCAAAAAAGAAAAAAGGAAAAATAAATCCTGTGGTAAGGAAGAAATTAGTCATAAAAAGCTGTGAGGGTATGAAAGGGAAAACTTGCCAAGTACAGCGACAAACCAGGATACTTCATGCAAGTATGGCTCAAAGTAGAGTCAACAGAGTTACGTTTTTGAACTGTTCTGGAGTGCCAGATGGTCCAGAATCCACCCCCAGATATTACAAGGCCCTGCATAGAAGTGTGCCAGAAAAAAAAAAAAAAAAGAACAAAATGTAGAGAACAGACTAAGAATGAAAGTAACACAGACTGTAGAGAAGGATGAAAACTGTATACAAACTGAAATATTTCAATCTTCTTCAAACTCACAACTTTTAATGCCAATTTCCTATGCTAAGTGAACTTGACAAACTATAAATGGCCTTTGCAAGCAAATGAATTTTACTCATCTTAATTCCTTCAAAATAGCATTTTTTAGATGATTGCTCCTATCTTAATAATTGCTGCTGTCTGCTTTGCCATTCAAGATCTCAAAAATATAAACTAAATAAATACCTCAAGTTTGATTTCGAAACGCAAAGGCAAACATAAAACAACTCAATTGTATGATATGTATCACATATAACTCTACAGAAAAGGATCCAGCAAATGTTATAGCAAAGGTTATTTGCAACAGCACTAATCATAATTGAAACATATTATCTTTACATATAAGGGCTTATTAAGTAAACTATAAAACACCCAATTGATTAACATACTCCAACTACATTAAAAGACGCTTATGAAGACCACATAGGAAAACACCTACAATGTTTAAAAAAAGGGATACAAAACTAGACATATATATGTATATGTGTGTATCTATGAGGTTACAACCACATTTAAAAAGACAAGGAAAAAGACATAAAAAACTAAAATATAAAGATGATGTGTTAAAACAATTTTTTTAATAAAGAATGGTGTAGATGATGATCTATCTTCTTGCTATTTTTCTGCATGTTCCAAGTTTTCTTTAATAAGTGAAGATTATTGGAAATGAAAAAACATTTAAATAATTATGAATTCTGCATGTATCAATAAAAGCAATTCTATTTACTGAATGTCTCCCATATCCCAACAGTGTAAATGCATCATACATAAGCAAATGAGAGAGTTTAAGTAATCCACGATGGTCACTCAGAGATATTACAAATTGAAAAGCCAGAATTCAAATCCAAGTTTGTCTGGTACTATGTTCAGTGTACTTCCCACTATATAAAACTTCTCAGTATCCTTGGGGTAAGAATCTCGATACTCTACTAAAACAATAAATACATAAAATATTCTACATACTACTTTGGAGTAGGTCACATTATCCTTGAATTCCTTTCAAAGCAAAAAACTCTTGCTTGGCTGGAGGCAGTGTCTCATGCCTGTAATTCCAGCACTTTGCCCAGGCTGGAGTGCAGTGGCACACGCACGGCCACCCCAGCATTCCAAGTAGCCGGAACTACAGGCACACAGTATCACGTCTGGCTAATTTTTTAATTTATTGTAGAGACGAGGTCTCTCCAAGTTGCCCAGACTAGTCTCGAACCTGCGGGCTCAGGCAATACACTCGCCTCGGCCTCCCAAAGTGCTGAGATTACAGGCTGAGCCACCAAGCCCAGCCAAGAAAGTCAGTGTTTACCACCCTAAAAAACTAAAAGCTACTTCAGAGCAAGTGTCACAATTTTATTCTCGTGTATGTCCAAGGCCTACTACAGTAGTGACACACAGGACACATCCAGCAAATGTTTTCTGAAATAAAACAGGATCAACCAGCAACACTAGAAGCACCTTCAATGCATATAATTTCATATTTTACTTTTTACTTTTTTTCCTTCACCCAGAGCTCAGGACAGTATATATATATTCTGAGTTTGAGTTTGAGTCTCACTCTGTCGCCCATGCTGGAGTGCAGTGGCATGCTCACAGCTACCACAGCCTCGACCTGCTGGGCTCAGGCGATCCTTACACATCAGTCGCGCTGGGCTAATTGTTTTTTGTTTTTTCTAATTGTAGAGACAAGGTCTTGCCAAGTTGCCCAGGCTGGTCTCAAACCCCTGAGCTCAGGCAATCCTCTCTCCTTCGCCTCCCAAAGTGCTGGGATTACAAGCTTGAGCTACCACATCCAGCCTAATTTTATATTTTAATATATGCATAATGCTATTATCTGCGTTGTACCTATAGAATATAAAATGGAATGAAGTTATCAATAATCTCTAGTATCAGTTCTCTATCAAAAAAATTCTAGTTAAGTCTAACATTTCATAAAAATTCAGCTCTATGTGTAACTAAAATCTACCAATTAACCTAAGACATTCTGACTTCAAAGCCTAAGAACTCTTGTTATTTTATGCTAGTTCTCAAAAATGTTGATTATCAGGAACATCAGAAATCTTCAGAACTAGTGGTTCCAGATTTTACTGAAAAAAAGTTTGTTTCTTAGGGAATCTATGATATATGCATTCGTAGCAACAAAATACTGAAGAGACTCCAAGTCAAAATAACCATGTCTAAGAGAATATTAGCTTAAAAGTAAATATTGGTATGACGTACACTAATCTAGACAAGCTTAGGTTTTCAAGAGCAATAAATAAATCTGAAGGTTGAAAAATATAAAACTGTCTTCTACTATGTTTACAAAAACAATCACTTTCTAGAGATGTGATCTATGCAATAAGTCGATTTTCTCAAAAGAACTATAGCTTAGAACACTTGTTCAGTTATGACCAAGGACTAGCACCACAATTAGTTCTGTCAGAGCCATTTTGCCCTTAAAAAATACAGACTCATTCAATTAATATCTGAATTGTTTAGACTACTGGGTTATTATCCTAGCTCTACCACTTACCTGCAGTTTGACTTGAACAAATTACTTCACCTGTGTCTCAGTTTTCAATTTTTGTAAAACAGGGATATAGGGATTATCAGGTTGTAAAAATTATTGAAAAGTTCATCAGGGTGCAAGAATTATTGAAATTAGTACCTGACATAAGTGCTCAATATTACTGTTATTAATTAGTTATTATCCCAACATTGACCTATCATCTCTCTCACATACACATACACCACTCTCTGAATAATTAGTTTTCTTTACAAAGCAATAGAATACAGTACATGAATGTTTATTTTCATGAGAAAATTTGACTGAAATATCATCAACAACTATTTACAGAAAGCAGTAGTATAGCAAATGTGCTTGGAAAACAGGTGTGCCTGGGTTCAAATCTCAATTCTACCACTTACAATACAACCATGAAGCCAAGCGCGGTAGCTCATGCCTATAATCCCAGCACTTTGGGAGGCAGAGGGGAGAGGATTGCCTGAGCCGAGGTTTGAGACCGGCCTGAGCAACATGGCGAGACCTTCTCTCTATAATAAATCAAAAAATTAGCCGGGCGTAGTGGCGCATACCCGTAGTTCAGCTACTTGGAAGGCTGAGGGGGAAGGATTGCCTGAGCCCCGCAGGTTGAAGGTATGGTGGCCATGAGCATGCCACTGCACTCCAGCCTGGGTGACAGGAACTCCGGGGGGAAAAAATACAACCATAAGCAAGTAATACATTAGATTAATGTCTACTTGTAGAAAGGATGTAAAGATTAAGTGAAATAATATATGTAAATCACCTAGAAGTACTTAGTATGAGTTCAAGAAACATCAGTCCTCTTCCTTCTCAACAGTGGCATAAAACTGTTTTCCTTCAGGATCTCTGCATTAACATTTTGCCCACTAATGCTGGGTGAAGTAAAAAAAAAAAAAGAAGAAGAAAACTAAAATATATGCATTAAAGGTGCTTCTAGTGTTGCTGGTTGATCCTCTTTTATCTCAGAAAACACCAGATGCCTCCTGAGTGTCACTATTGTGTAGGCCTTGCCATACAAGAGAATAGAATCGTTCCACAACTAAAATAAGACCACACTAAGAAAGGCAGAGAAATCACATATAAAATTAAGTTCACAATTTCAAGTTCTCTTATCATTTAAGTTTTTAAAGCTCAATATCTACGCACAATAAATCACTCATGGCTCATGGCAGATTTAGGAATTAACATACGAAAAGTAAACTATTACCCTGTCCCTACCCCTAAAAAGTATCTCCTATATGTGGATCACAAAAAGTATGTATCTAAACCAGTGATTCTCAACCAGGGGTGATTTAAATCTCCAGGAAACATTTGGCAATGCCTGGCGATATTTCTGGTTGTCCTGATTGGGGAGGGTGCAATGGGTTAAAATCCTAGTTCTATAGCCCTATTACCCCAATATTGACCTCTCTCCTCTCCCCTCCCCCCCCCACACATACACTCTTATACCACTCTGAATAATTTGTTTCACTTACATAACAGGAGAGGAATGTAATATCCTTATCTTGTGGATAAGGATGCTGCAAAACATCCCTGGATGCACAGGACAGTCACCTACAGCAAAGAATTCTCCAGTACAAAATGTCTAAGTGCCAAAGTTGAGAAACCATGATCTAAAAAACCATAAGTTTCTATAATGTACAAGCTTTCCCCCAAGAAAGTATATTCTACTTCTATACTGTTGGTAGGAGTGTAAACTAATACAACCTCTGTGGGAAACAGTTTGACAATTCCTCCCATATGCTCCTGCAATCCCCCTACTGGGAATATAACCAGAGGAACTCAAATCACTCCGAAAAAGGTACCTGCACACGTATGTTTATTGCAGCACTGTTCACAATAGCTAAAACATGGAACCAACAGTGCTGCCCATTGAAAAAGGACAGGATTTTTAAAATGCGGTACATATACATGATGGAATATTACACAGCAATAAAGGACAAAATTATTAACTTTACAGCAACCTGGATGGACTTAGAGTCTATAATACTGAGTGATCTGTCACAGAAACAAAGAACTGAGTATCACATGTTCTCACTCGTAAGCGGATCCTGAACAATTATCTTTTTTTTTTTTTTTGAGTTGGAGTCTCGCTCCCGGCCACCGCAGTCTTGACCTGCTGGGCTCTGGCGAACCTTCTGCCTCAGCCTTCCAAGTAGCTGGAACTACAGGCGCGCTACCACACCCAGCTAATTTTTTGATTTATTGTAGAGATGAGGTCTCGCCAAGTTACCCAGGCGGGTCTCGAACCCGCAGACTCAGAGAATCCACTCACCTCAGCCTCTCAAAGCGCAGGATTACAGGCTGAGCCACTAAGCCCAGCTTAATTATCTTAATACTATAAGAAAAGGGAGGAAGGGGTTGGCAGTAGTGGGAATCTTTGGGGGGGGGGGCGCGATACCTCATCAACAAGGTTACCTGCATAATGAACATTTGTATGCCTAACCCAGAATTGTACCCCACATCTTTAAAATTAAAAAAAAAAAAGAAAGTTTTTGGCCAAATTTATATTTTTATTGCAGCTATAGCAAGGAATGAGCAGCTTGATTATTTCAGATGGAAAATTCCTGGTACCATTAAATTCCCATTACCCCAGTTTAAAGGAGGAGGAAGTGAAGCTTATTTTTCTTTGTATACTTTATATACAAGTTTTAAAAACAGGCCCAATCTTTATTTTGTAACTGCACCTCCAATTAATTTGAAAACATTATTAATATCACAAAGATAAGTTTCTTCTACCTCACCTCTATCTTATTTTTGTTCAAAATACTCAGAAGCTCACATTTAAAGGAAAACACAATGCAAGAGGCAGGGTATAAGATCAATTTTCATTAAGTTAGGAAACTACAGGGATAACTAAAGAAAACATAGCATACTTAAGAAGTCTCAATAATTTATTTCTATTATACAAATGAGTGAACCTAAGAGGTTAAGTAACTGCCCAAGAACACAGAGCTATTCAGGGCAAAACAGGCAGGCTCTTGCAGGTATATTATTCTGCTTTTGATTCTAAAGTTTAGAAATCCAGATTTGGCAGAAGCTCTAAGAGAAAAAACTGATAAATTTAAACATATAGGACTTATATATTTCTACATAATCAAAAAATGCCCCAAAAAATTTTTAAGAGAAAAAACATTATGGCATAGAATTTTGCAAAGAAAGGCAAATTTCCCAAATATACAAAGAACTTTTGCAAATCAATGAGAAAGAGGACCAACAGCTCAACAAAAGAATGGGTGCAACCGTAGTCCAGACTACTCAGGAAGTTGAGGCAGAAGTATCACCTGAGCCCAGAATGTCCAAGCTGTGGTGAGCGGTGAGTGTTCCACTGCATTCCTGAGCAACAGAGTGAGACCCTGACTTAAAAAAAAAAAAAGAAAAGAAAAGGTACACGACTAAATAAGGAGTTTATTAAAAAGGAAATACAAATGGCTTCAAAGAAAAGAATTAAGTTCAACTCTACCCATAATTAAAGAAATGACGGCCAGGCACGGTGGCTCAGCCTATAATCCCAGCACTTTGGGAGGCAGAAGCAAGAGGACTGCCTGATCCTGGGGGTTCAAGACCAGGCTGGACAACTTGGTGAAACCTCATCTCTACAATAAATCACAAAAATTAGCCAGGCATGGTGGTGTGCATCTGTAGTTCCAGCTACTCAGACGGCTAAGGCAGAAGGATCGCCTAAGCCCAGTAGGTTGAGGCTGAGGTGGCCATGAGCATGCCACTGCACTCCAGTCTGGGCGACAGAGTGAGATTTCTAGTAAAAAAAAAAAAAAGAAACGACAATTTAAAACAATAAAATCAGCTGGGCTCGGTGGCTCAGCCTGTAATCCCGCGCCTTTGGGAGGCTGAGGTGAGTGGATTGCCTGAGCCCGCGGGTTCAAGACTCGCCTGGCCAAGCAAAACCTCATCTCTACAATAAATCAAAAAATTAGCCGGGCGTGGTAGCGCGCCTGTAGTTCCAGCTACTTGGAAGGCTGAGGCGGAAGGATCACCAGAGCCCAGCAGGTCGAGGCTGCGGTAGCCGGGAGCAGCCACTGCACTCCAGTCTGGGTGACATAGTGAGACTCCAACTCAAAAAAAAAAAAACAATAAAATCATTTGAAATCACTTTGATCATTGGATTGACACTGATTAAAAAAAAGTTTTATAATATTCTAGGTAGATGAAGCTGTGGAAGAAATGGTACTCTCAAACACTGTTGCCGGTACAATGCTTGTGAATGCAAATTAGCAACATCTACCCAAATGAGAAATGTCCTTTGACCCAACAGTTACACTAACTAATCCATGTGCACAAAGACAAAAAAAGAATATTCACTGCAGCACTGTTGATAATAACAAAAGATTGGAAAAATATAAATATCCATCATTAGGCAGCTAGTTAAATAAATAACAAGTACATTCATATATAGGAATACCTAGAAGTTTTAAAATAATGATGGCGATTTACATGTGCTGATATAGAAAAATCTCCTGGATTAGTTCAGCTAAAAATAATAATAAACTGTACAACAATAAGCAGCTTAGTCCAAAGAAAATATATATATACACTATATATATATATATGTATTTATTTGCATATACACAGACTATTACAGGAAATACACACAAAACTGGCAAGAATGGCTGCCTCTGGGAAAGCAAATGAAGGCCTACAGTAAGAAAGAGACGTTTCACTAATATTGTTTGAATTTTTTTTAAACATGGATTTATGCTGGATATTTTATTTACTGACTATAAACCTAAGTCCCAAATTCAGGGTTTCAGTATCCTCCAATTTGAAATGATAATAACCTCCTGGTTCATCAGTTACGCCTTTTAAATTATAAGGCAGCACACAAAATTATAAATGAGTCCTCTAACTGAATTCTCCAAACCAATTATAATAATTATTATTTTCATTTCTCTGACCAATTTCTCTAAACACAAAGCTGAGAATCTCTAAAATAAAATCTAAGTGTCGATGCAGTCTTAGAACACAAAGCTTTTCTTTACACACAGTTACTGATTTCAATTTAAATGAGTAAATTTTCAAAAGTGTTGTCATACAGAAATGTTCAATCAATTACAGAAGGAATACATGGTCACTGTTGAAAACAAGGCAAATAAAAACTGTAACCATGCTATTATAAAATTTTAGTGTTTTTTCTAGGTTTTTTTCTATACATGCTTAACTGGATTCAATCATTTGTCTAAATTAAAATTTTCCACTTTACTGTAATACAACATTCAAATTATATGATTCCTCCAATTATTACAAGTGCCTAATAAACATAATATTTAATGACAGCATATCTTGATTCTCAATTGCCTCAAAATGAAACTTCAGCATATGAGTTTGCCTAACGAACTCTGCCTAGATTAACTTTCATTTCTTATTTCTACCAATTCTCCAAGTAACCAGATATCTCTCTCTCTCTATCTCTCTCTCTCTCTCTCTCAGGCCATTTTCTTGCTTTTGGTTTCCAAAGTTCCATTTAATTACGCCCAAAACATACAAAACAAAGAAGTATATACAGTGCTTTTATAATACCCTGAAAAACTAGTAAAACGCCTTAGATGAAGACCTTAAAATCAGACTATTAGAAATAGCAGAGATTCAGAATTATGATTCTTGCTAAAGATGCTTGATCTTTTTCTACTACATGTTAATCTGGTACTAGCATTCTGTCTCCAAGAGTGAAAACAAAGGAATGTACTCTTAGATTATTCCTAAGAGACTCTCTGTTGGACAAACCCAACTGTTCCTAATTAATTTTAACTACGACAACCTCTCCCAAGTACTGAATACTTCAAATCATTTTCCAGAATAGCTTGATATCTCTCAAGGAAGAACAGATTTCCTGAGTATACTGAACTATAATTACAGCAAAAAGAAAAATATCATTAATGTGCCTTTCCCATAGTAGAAACAAAAATATGTCATGTTGAGTAAAACACTCCTTTTCTGCTTCTGAGAACATGTAATTTTCAAACTCTGTCCTGTATTTTACTGTCACAACTGTTAAACTAGACCACTAAGGTGATATGTTTACTAGCACACATTGTGTACTTTTTTAAAAAATGAAACTGAAAATAAACACCAGAAACTGAAATTATGGGAGATTTTTTTTCTAATTTCCAAATTTTCTATAACATAGTTATATAATTCTTGTAATTTAACAAAAAAGTATTGAAAGGAAAAGTATTTTTATATCATTTATATACTAGGTTTCTTTTTTAAAGTCCCTATTTAAGGGCTTTTTTATTATTTGAAAAGAATCTTTGCTAAACTAAAACAAGAAAAGATCATCAAAAAGCAGAAGTACTGAAAGATTATTTAAAATACTCATATCACATCATATCTAAATGAAATAAAACCTTATCAAGAGCACTAGTACACACACAACTGTATCAAGATACTATGAAAAGAACTGGAGATTTAGAGGCAAAAGGCATGGCTTAAATCCTCAAGCTTACTACCTAATTAAGAAAACAAGGCATATACTGAAAAAAAGAATAAAAAATACAAGGGAGTGCTGGACATGCCAAGCATATAGCACACAGAGAAATACAGTAAAATAGAGAGCTTTTGAAGTCTTACAAACCTCAGTTCAATTCTTAAAGCTGCCACTTACCAGCTTCCCTAATCTGTAAAATGGATTATTAGATTAAGTAAAGTAACATCCTTGACATATAATAACATCCAAAGATAAGTTAATAGTATTATTATTATTAGGAATGCAGGCATTATAGGAAGAAACAGACAATTGGAAAAGTTTAAAAAGAGAGACAGTATTGCATACATTTTTTGTAATCTACCACCGTAAGCAAAAACCAAGATCCTTCTCAGTCAGATTTCTTACTGACAAGAAATCTAGAACATCTAGTGAAGACAACTGAAATTAGAAAACACTAAAGTTGTACAGCTCTAAAGTACCCTGAGAAAGTCACTACTAGATCTACAAATCATAGAACATGACCTGTGAAACAGAATGTGAAGAATTGGAAAGGTCCTAACTTCCTCTACTAAAATGTAAGTTCCATGTTTTATCTCCATGTTTCAAAAATTGTTATCTATTTTGTTCATGAGTATATATCCTCAGCCTCTTAGATTAATTCCTACCACATAGTGAGTGCTCAACAAACATCTAACGAATTTTAAAGTTAAGAAAACAGAGACCTGGAGTCTTAACCCAAACTGGAACTAACGTTTCATTATTCTAGTAGTCTCTCAACTCTAGAAGCTGGAATATAATAATTTAGATAATTTATTTTGGTGGTTGGGTTTGAAGGGTTGGTTGGCAGGCAGGCAAAGAGGAAGGAAGACGTAAACTGAAACAGTTTTCCCCAAACTGTCAGTTTTGTTTAATTGATAAAGGCAAAAAAATTATAAACAAGAGAATCTCAGCATGGTGCCTAGCACATAAAAACACAGGTATTTGTCGAATGAATGAACCTACTCCACAGTATTTGTTGAATCTCATGACCAGAGGCAGAAACTAACTTCAACATGTTTAAGGCTGGGAGCAGAGGTTCACAACCTATAATCCCAGCACTCTGGGGGGCAAGAGGATCACGTGAGCCCAGGAGTTCAAAATCAGCCTGGGCAACACAGTGAGATCTTACCCCCAAAAAATGTTTAATCTTCATAACTGTCAGAGCCCTTTAGAATTTTCAGTCCCTCGTACTCACTTTCTTCCAGGCACTGACAGAAAGAGACAAACTGAAAGATGCTGCCACCCCAAGGAATCTCTCATTTGACCATGCCTATGTGGAAGTGTGTGTGTTGGGACAGTGGAGGGAAAAGCAGTGGGTGACATAAACAGATTAATAATGAACATGAAACCAAGTTACATTGTTACCTCAGTTTATTGGGCTCAAGCAGTTAAAAAATTAAAATTAGACCGGGTGCAGTGGCTCAGGCCTATAATCCCAGCACTTTGGGAGCCCAAGGAGAGAAGACAGTCTAAGCTCAGGGGTTCAAGACCAGCCTGGGCAACTTGGCGAGACCTCGTCTCTACAATAAATCAAAAAATAAGTCGGGGGTCGTAGCACGTGCCTGTAGTTCCAGCTACTTGGAAGACTAAGGCAGAAGGATCGTCGGAGCCCAGCAGGTCGAGACTGTGGTGGCCGTGAGAGTGCCACTGCACTCCAGCCTGGGTGACAGTGAGACTCAAAAAAAAATTTTTTTTAATTTAAAAACCACAAATCTGTAAAGTTTTGAAATAACAAGGAAACACATTAGCGTACACTAACAACTGGAAAGTTTCTCCTTTGAGGTTCCTTTGTAATATATCTTATCTTGTCTCTTCATGTTTTAAAATAAAAATAACCCAAGTTTACTTATGTTCTCTCATATGTCAGACATTGAAGGATAATGCCTACTACTGATTCAGTATTTCCTCTGTGTACATGCTAATACCTAAAGGACACATGTAACTACAAGGACGTATGTAAATTTTTTAAGTGACTATAAAACTGACAGAGCCTGAAGCAATTCTCCGGAGATGAATGATAGTGAATAGAAACTAAGAACACAGTATAAATAAAGTATGAGAGAATAAAGTATGAACACAACTGAGAAACAATTCTACGGAAGTTTCCAAGAGCACAAAATCTTCAAGGGTAAACTCCTGCCAGAGTTGGCCAACAGAGCCAGAAAACAGCCTGCCAACAGGGATCTTGTTTAATGCAAGTCACTAACTAGCCTAATAGAAACACCTTAAGGTCTATGCCGCCATTCCTCAAATGTGAATTTCAGGAGGACCCTTCCAAAGAGACTCATGACTAGGATGTCGAAACAGGACAACCAAGACCAAACAAACCAAGTAGACTTCACTTATGGGGCTTACAATTCCTGCAAACTCAAGTTAGTTATTTTACCTGAGGCACATATTTATATGTGACTCCTAGTTCCTGAGAAGATATTTTTCACTCAGTTGTCTCTACCCTAGAGTGCCAGGCAAAACACCCCAAAGCTTCTTTATCTCAACACTGAAAACAAATGCCCAAAGTTATGCCCTATCTCAGTGCTAAAGCCTTAGAAGCAGCGACAAATCTAGGCCAAGGAGACCACAAATCGGCAGGGAGATGCCATAAGGCAGGCAGGAAGGCTGGGTAGGCCCCGACGGGAAGTGCACGGGCCACCAGCTCTGGGGACAACAGAGTGAGAAGGCAGTGTGGGGGGAGTTTGGGCCAGAGGAGCAGGAAGGGACGGGCAGGTGTCTGTCATCTCACCATCCTGGACATCATGGTTGGATTACCATTGGCTTTCTCTGCAGAAAGGGAGCTAACAGGTTCCAAGAGTGAGTGACGTTTAGAAGTTTTGTGTGAAGCACAAGGACTGGCCACCGAAGGAAGCAATAGGGCAAGAGGGAAGCTTGAGAACAGGTTCTAGTGAACATTCCCAGGACAAGCGCTCCCGGCCCGTCACTCCCAGCACCAAGCCTGGCGGGACATCACACCTGTTAAAAGGAACCACCTGGACTGTGTGTAGGTGAGAGCCCCCCGAGTGGAAGCGGACGTGGGTGGGAAAAAACTGAATCGGGGGTGTGACCTAGAAGGACCCGTGACCAGGAGGGGAAGGGGCTGAGTTCAGCCAGGGGCTAGCGAGGGGGAGGTTCTGGGTAGGATGGAACTTCTTTACAAGCGAGGGGAACTCAACTGCCGGGAAGGGAGGACTTTCGTTGGACTCCGTGGGAAAGGCTGGCTCGGAGGGGGCCTCCGCGTCCGGCTCGGGAGGGCAACTCCAGCCGGCCCAGGGCCACCGGGGGGGTAGGGGGCGAGGCGGATCCCGGCGAGCTCCACGGGAGCTCACCTGGCTGCCTCTGGCCTGGAGGGGGAAACTTCCTGGTGGGGAGCGCTCACCGGGAGCCGGGCGCGGGCCGGGTGAGCGCGGCTGGGGCCGCAGTCCACTCCGCGGTGGCGGCCGGGGGTGGCGGCGGGGCCGCGCGGGGCGGGGCGGGCCGGGGGCGCCGACCGAGCCGGGGCGGGGTCGCGGCGGCCGCAGCGAGGCTCCGGCTCGGGACGGCGCCCTCCCTCCGCCACACGCGCTCGGGCTCGCGCACACCGGCGCCCGGCCCTCGACCCACAGAGACTGCCGGGTCGGCCCAGCCCGGGCGGCGGGGAGGCGGCCGGGGGCACCGGCCGGGCGGGCGGCGTTACCTGTGTCAGGGAGAGCTGGGCCGCCGCAGCCATGGTGTTTCCATCATGCACGGGAGGGGAAGGAAGGACGGGCGGACAGGGGCTCGGGGCGGGGGGGAGGCGGAGGGAGCGGCCGTAGGCGAGGCCCGGGCGGGCGGCGGGCGGCGGGCGGGCGTCTCCCCTAACTTCGGCAACTTCCCTCCTCACGCCCGCCCCGCCCCGCCGGGCCCCGCCCTCCTGCCCGCCCGCCCGCCGGAGCAGGCCGCGGCGGCACCCAAACCCTGGCACCGGACTTTAGGCCGCCGGACCAGAGCCTGCCCCCGGGGCCGCCTGGAAAAACCCGGCGCGGATAAAAAAAGTAAGGTGGACGGGCTTCGGAGGCGGCTCCAGATTGGCCAGCGAACTTTAGGCAGGTCACCTACCTACTGTGTTTCTCCTTCTGAAAAATGGGAGAAATTACTTATACCTACAGTCCAGGTTGCTTGTGTGGACTAAATGAGATAATGATAGAAAATAGGCCTGACTAGGTGACTCAGGACTGTAATCCCAGCACTTTGGGAGACCAGTTCGAGACCAGCCTGGGCAATATGGCGAGATCTCGTCTCTACAGCAAAATAAAAAAATTACCCGGGCATGATGGCTCGTGCCTCCCAGCTGCCTGGGAGGCTGAGGGGGAAGGATTGCCTAAACCCAGCAAGTCAAAGCTGCGGCAGCTGTAATCTGGCCGCTGCACTTCAGGCCTGGGTGACGGAGTGAAACTCTAACTCAAAAAAAGAAAATAACAGCACTTTATACATACCAGGCTCTGTGTTAGACTGTTACTTTTTAAATAGTATGAATAAGGGTACAGGTAAGTGTCTTATCAAAGGTCATACAGCTCATCTGATAGCTGGATTAGAATCCAAAACTGATTAGATAGCTGGAATCCAAGTCTGACTCTAAAAACTTTTCATTTAACCATCTGCTATTATATTGGAAAAGAAGACTTCTAAGTCATTCCTTCCTGTAGCCAAAATCTGCAGGGGAGGGGGAAGGAATACTTTTTCTTGCCTGCTACCTGTCACACTTAGATTGTTCAACAAAAGAACACTGGGACCTGCTCAGGAAACAACTCAAGTGTCATTCACCTTCTTTGCAAAGTATCTTCTCTCCTTTTTAACCTCTCTTCTCTACCTTATGAAGTCATCATCACCCTAATGACAGTTTACACCTGTCTGCACCTCTAGAGTAAGAGTTCTTCAATGGCAAGGGCTGTTTTTAACATATTTCTATTCTTCAAACCCTAGCATTGCAGTGGGTGCTCAGGAAAAGTCTTAGATCCTGCCTATATTAAACATAGCACATCCTACACATTCTGATGCTGCCAACCTTCTGTTGGAATAACCAACCAGTTACTTGAAATTCTCATCTGCAAAGGCTCGGTTTTTATGCCATCTACTTCAAGAAACCTTCTAGGAACTCCACACCCCACCTCTAAGTTGTTTTGATGTGACCTTTATTATACTCTGCCTTGTTTTTCAGTTTAAATTAAGGACTTATCTGCCCTTCACTAGATTGTACAGTCTTTGAGGACAAGGAGCTGACTTATGACTACATGGGAGTCAGTCCCTCACAGTTTAGTCTATCACACAGTAAGCCTCAAAAAATGTACTTCGGCTGGGAGTGGTGGCTCACACCTATAATCCCAGCAATTTGGGAGACCGAGGCAGGAGGATTGCTTGAGGCCAAGAGTTCAAGACCAGCTTAGGCAACATAGTGAGACCTTGTCTTTATAAGAAAAAAAAAATTAGCTACATGTGGTGGCACGCACCCAGCTATTCAGGAGGCTGAGGTGAAAGGAAGGGATCACCTGAGCCCAAAAGTTCAAAGCTGCATTGGGCCATGATCATGCCACTGTACTCCAGCCTGGAAAGCAAAGTAGGACCCTGATTCAAAACAACAAAAATATATATGTATATATATATTTGCCCAGTGTTGATCTTATTTTCTCAGTCATGGTAGCTTCTCATGACAACAAACCACAGCTCTATCAGGCTCACACCCATTGCCATTATCATAGCAGTCTCCGTTTGGTGCACTAGGAGGGACAACTGAACAAGACCCAGGATGGAGTCAGCCCCACCTGTTTTTAGACTTTTGCCACCACAGGCAAACCATCCCATAAATGCCCTTAAGTAACTCCTACTACTCAGAACCCTTCTAACAAGGTACAGCCATGGAGAGCAAGCCATACAGGTTTGATGAGCAACCATGTATTAAGAATGTCTTCTTTGGCCTCTTTCTGCTGTTACTCTTTTTAACTCAAAGGAGAAGGAGAGATACTATTTTAAAGTCCTCCATTTTGATACATTTATCAGCTATAACCACAACTGATGTTTCTATGGCATTTTTAATTTTACATTACCACATTTGAGCTTCACAACTCTAAAAGGAAGTAATCATACTCACTTCACAAATGAGGTAACTCAGGGTCACAAAGACTAAGTGATTTGCCCAAGGTTATACAACTAATAACCAAAGCAGTATAGAGTGGTGAAATAAATAGGTCTCAGACATCAGGAGCATCCAGCCTCCTCTGGCTCTACCATTTACTAGTGGTATGACTTTAGGGTTGTGAGGATGAATGACACAACATATATGAAAGTGCCCGAAGTTGTAAATACACAAATCATGAAATCTGAAAATGATGGAGCAAATTGCTTTAGGAATACAATCTCACTTGCTGTTCAAGGGGACTCCTTCGAACTGTGAGATCTAAGATATTAATATTATTCTTGAATAAATAAATAGGTTGGAATCCCTGGTGTGTAGTTTCCTGGAAAGGCAGTGTGGGGCAATAAGGAGAACAATAGAGTCACTTAGTGTGTGACCTTAAGCAAGTCACTTAGCCTATCTGAGCCTCAGTTTCTCATGTATGAAAATTAGCAAATCAATATGGAAAAATGTGGAGAAAATATAAAGAATTATTGTTATAATTTTGATATTATCTATATTAAGTCAAAAATAGCACCTTAGCCAGGCATGGTAGTGTGTGCCCGTAGTCCCAGCTACTCAGGAGGCTGAAGCATAAGGATTGCTTGAGCCCAGAGTTCAATTCCAACCTGGGCAACAGAGCAAGACCCTATCTCTAAAAAAATAAATAAATCACACCCTGTATCTATACAATACTTCTTCACACCATTTATAAATATTTTTATTTATGGTATCAGCACACCTTCTGATGTTTAATAGACATACTATAAAAATTTGTTAAATTGAACTGAACATATAATCTCTTGTGAGGTTATTATTTGGTTCTTTATTTCATCCCCATTTCACAGATACCAAAATCAAGGAACAAATATTTTATAAATAGCTTGGGTAAGTAAGAGCCACTGAAAGCAAGTTTGGGTCTTGGTTAAAATAAATAAAAAGAATCTGATGCCCCTGCAAGGGAAGACTTGCTTAAAACCATTATATGAGAATTGCCTCACACCCCTTCCAGACCACCAATAATTTTTAGTAGCTTCTTTCTCTGCTCACAGATTCTGGTTTAAATTAATAACATGTAGTGGAAGAAGGCAGAAGGTTGTAGCAATGAGAGTGATGGGCCCAACTCTCAAAAAAGGCCTAGAACTTCTGAGACTGGATTTTTTCTAAATGACACGCCAATGACAATTTGCAAATGTGTGTCCCAGATCTCATCAAAGCACTGGGTCACATCCCAAATCTATTTTAGGAGAGTAAAATGTAGCCAATCGAAAATATGTTATGATCTAATTCATTGTAACAAGAATGTGCTGCATGGGGCAGGCAAGAAGGATTTATCTGTTTTTTTTAGGGCAGCTTAATAGCTCTGGCTCTGTAAGCCTCATATTCCTCATGTGTACATTGAAGATAATAGTATCCACTTTGTAGGGATGATATAAGAATTAGAACTCATGCATAAATGGCCTGTCAGAGAGCCTGTCTGGACTAGATGTTTAATAAGAGGGAGCTGTAAGGTATCATTCTTCATGATCACCATTTAACTGTCTACCTGCCAGGCAACGCTTCAATAACCGAAGTTGCCTTTGCACATGTTAGTTATAAGAAAGAGGGAGAGAGAGGTGCCTTGAACAGCTAACACACATATCCCTGTCCTTAGAAAAGTAGATATTCCCTAGGTAAATAAACTTGTGTCTAATAACTTAAATCTGAATACCAATAGCCAGCAATTGTTGCTTTCGTGTACATTATTTCATTTAATCCTCATAACAACCCTGGAGGGATTATTTTTAATCTTATTTTACAGAAGAGGAATTTGTTCAAATTCATAATAACAATGCTGGGAATTATACACAGACCCTCTGACTCAAATGTGCTTTTTTTCTTTTTTTCTTTCTTTTTCTTTTTTTTGAGTTGGAGTCTCACTCTGTCGCCTAGGCTGGAGTACAGTGGCACACTGCACAGCCACCGCAGCCTCAACCTGCTAGGCTCAGGCGATCCTTCCTCCTCAACCTTCCAAATAGTTGGAACAACAGGCACACACCACCATGCCCAGCTATTTGTGTGTGTGTGTGTGTGTGTGTGTGTGTGTGTGTGTGTGATTTCTTGTAGAGATGCGGTCTCACCAAGTTGCCCAGGCTGGTCTCGAACCCCCTGGTTCAGGCAATCCTTTTGCCTTGGCCTCCCAAGTGCTGGGATTACAGACTGGGCCATGGCGCCAGGCCAAATGTGCATTTTTCTAGGGCATGTTCTGGTGTCCTGCAGACATTAATCACCCTCAACAAGACTTGGTAAAATGGTGCTCTTAAACATGAAAAGCTGAACAAGAGGCTCTGGATTTATGAAAACCCTAAATCCAGAATGAGCCTAGAGAGAACTTAAATCATGAACAGCTTTGCCATCAACTATCTTTCTGTCCTGTTCTAACTCCACTCCCCTTCCTCAACCCATCCGTAAAAAAATTCACAGGGGTTTTTTGTTTTTGTTTTTGTTTTTGTTTTGAATCAGGGTCTCACTCTGTCTCCCAGACTGGAGTGCAGTGGCATGACCATGACGATCACAGCTCATGACAGCCTCAACCTCCTGGGATTAAGTGGTCCTTCCAACTCAGCATCCCAAGTAGCTGGGACTACAGGCGTGTGCTATCATGCCTGGCTAATTTTTTTGTTCTTTCTTTTTTTTTTCTTGTAATCTTTTGTAGAGAAGAGTTCTCACTATGTTGCTCAAACTCCTGGGTTCAAGCAGTCCTTCCACCTCAGCCTCCCAAAGTGCTGGGATTACAGGCGTGAACCACTGTGCTCAGCCCATTGCTACTTTTATTTTTCTATTTTCCAGCTTTTAGAGGCAACTGTCATATCAACTCTTCATGATGTCAGCATTTAGAACGCTGAAAAATGCAGGATGATTGATTAAAACTATGAAAAAAAATGAAGAACTCTCTGAATATACAAAGAACTAGTTTATCTGCATGAGACTTTGAGAAGGGCCTTCCATATAAATGGTGCTAAACTATTAACAAAAAAAATCATACTACAGTTGTAATGGTGATCTGGAGCTCATGCTTCTGAACTGCTGGTTTCATAAATATAGCCCATCATTGTTCGTGTTTGCCCAGGGCAGAAAGAATATGTGAGGCTGCACAATAATAACAATTGTGCTACACAAATAACCATCCCTGTGCCAGGGACCAAGCCATGAAAAGAACAAGCAGTAAAAGACTTTCGGATGCCACACACGCCCAGGGTGTGATAGGACAGTTCCAAATTGTCATCACTGCTATCTTTTCATGGCAAGGGGATGCCCTGGAAAGAGGCTAAATTTAGGACTGGGGAGGCCCAGGTTGGTTCAGTTTGGGCTCTGCAGCTTCTTAGTTTTGTGACTTTCGAGAAGTCAGTGAACTAAACCAAACCATGGTATCCTCTCTTGTAAACTGAAAGTGATAACACTAGACTGGGCACGGTGGCTCGAGCCCGTACTACCCAGCACTTTGGGAGGCCAAGGCGAGAGGATTGCCTGAGTCCAGGGATTTGAGACTAGTCTGGGCAACTTGGCGAGACCTTGTTTCTAAAAAAAAAAAAAAAAAAGAGAGAGAAATTGATAACACTTACCTGATCATGCTATTATGATGATTAAATGAGGTTCCATGTGAAAGCCTGAAACCTGGCACACAGCAGATGCTAGATAAGTGTTAGTTCCTTTTTCTTCCTGCTAAAGAGCATTTAGGGTTAAGTAACCAGAGCACAATTACAGGAATAACTTTTATTTTTATTTTATTTATTTATTTATTTATTTTGACAATGTTAGTTTTGTTTGAGTTGGAGTCTCACTCTGTCACCCAGGCTGGAGTGCAGTGGCATGCTGCTCCAGCCACCACAGCCTCGACCTGGGCTCAGGCAATCCTTCCATCTCAGCCTTCCACGTAGCTGGAACTATGGGCATGCGCCACCATGCCCAGCTAATTTTTCGATTTATTGTAGAGATAAGGTCTCATCAAGTTGCCCAAGCTGGTCTCGAACCTGTGGGCTCAGGCAATCCTCTCACCTCAGCCTCCCAAAGTGCTGGGATTATAGGTGTGAGCCACCACGCCCATGTTGAAGAATCATTTTTTAAGGTTTTTAGTGACTTCTCAAAGCCCACTTAATTTTCTTAAATAAAATTTGTTTATCCATTAGGAATATGTATTAAGGGCCGTAGAGTGAGGGAGATTATTACAAGTATGTTCCCAAAAGTCCACTGGCTTCTGGTGAGAGAACAAATACAGTTTTACCCTTGCCCTCTTTCCTTCCTTTCCTCTCTGTCCTTTATGGGCAGTCCCAGAAGGTATAAGCAACCAGAAAGAACACCATAGGAGAGAGAATAAAAATATGTGTACTTATGGCTGCAGGTCCTTTCATCTGCAGATTTCAAAGCATTTTCTCCATCAGTAATTACTAGTCCTGCTCAACATGTGTGAATGCTTGAGACACCATCAAATTAAGTAGCTTGCCCTGAATCGCAAGGCAAGTCAGAGGATGGACTACAGGCAGAACAAAACTGTCCTGTTTGCCAGGCTTGGGCTCTATCTAAAGTAGGGCACATGAGAGCCAACAGAAGGCTTCAAGTAATGAGGCAAAAAAAAAAGTTGGGACATCCTAATGCTACACTTTTGAATCACTGCAGTAACAAGAACGTGGGCTTTAGAGTCCAACTAGATTTCAACTCTCAGCTCAGCCCCTTACTGGCTACATAACCTCAGTCAAATAATAAACTAAGTCTTGGTTCCCTTTTTTGTAAAATGATGATATTCTTACTTCTCAGGGGGAAAATTAAAAGACGCAACTTTTGTGGAAGAGCCTATCTCAGTGTCTAGCACTTAGCAAGTGCTGATAATGTTGCTTCATGTAGTTGAGGAAACTAATATATCCTCCCCGCCTCCACACACACATAATGACAGACAACTCTTTCAAAGATTTTCTATGCCATAATCACAGTTGTGTCTTAGTTTAAAACCATGACTGTGTATTGAACATCTCCCATTATAACACAAATAGAGGAGGCCTTGTTCAGGCTTTCATCACTTTTCTTCCTTGATTCTGTACTTTCACAGCCCAAGCCCAATCTATCGGCAAATTCTATTAGTTCAGTCTCCAATATATATCCAAAATCCGAATTCCGTTTTCAAAATATACTCCAGGTCTAACCACTTCTCACTATCTCCACTGCCACTGTCTTTCTCCTGGACTACTGCCAAAGCTCCTTAACTAATCGCCCTACTTCCTGATTGTTTTTATGTCCATTCTCCATATCATAAACAAAATGACCTTTCTAAAACATAAGTCAGATCTTATCGTCTTCCTAGTTAAAACCCTAAGGGGGGAATGGGAGGCAGGAGTCTCGCTCCTGTAATCCTAGTGCTTTTGGAGGCCACAGTTGAAGGATCATTTAAGACCAGGAATTTGAGACCTGGGCAACATAGCATGACCTCATCTCTACAAAAAAAATTAAAAATTAGCCAGGCTTGGTGGCAAGGCCTGTAGCCCTAAGTACTCAAGAGGCTGAGGCAGGAGGATGGTGTGAGCCCAGGAGTCGGAGGCTACAGTGAGCTATGATCACACTACTGCACTCCAGCCTGGACAGCAGGTGAGACTTTGTGTCTAAAATAACAAAAACTACAGGGACTTATCATCAAACTCCTGAACATGGCCTATAGTGGGGCCAGGTATCTCCAGGTAATGTTTGTGTCAGCGAAGCACAGGAGAGAAAATGTGTTCTGGGAATGCTGTGATGTTTGGTGGAATGGAACATGGTGGGAATGGAAGAGAGAGGAACTAGCAAAGAAGGATGGAAGAGGTGTTAAAAAAAAAAATACCCAGAGGTGGCCAGGCATGGTGGCTCACACCTATAATCCCATCAGTTTGGGAGGCCGAGGTGAGAGGATTGCCTGAACCCACAGGTTTGAGACCAACCTGGGCAACTTGATAAGACCTCATCTCTACAATACATCAAAAAATTACCTGGGCTTGGTGATGCACGTCTATAGTTTCAGCTACTTGGAAGGCTGAGGCAGAAGAATCACCTGAGCCCAGGCTGAGGCTGCGGTGACCGTGAGCATGCACTGCACTCCAGCCTGGGTGACAGAGTGAGACGCTAACTCAAAAAAAAAAAAAAAAAGATACCCAGAGGGAACCATAGCTAGGCCAGGAGAGGCTTAGATAAATGTATTTCCCTAGAGATTCTCAAAGATTTAAAATCACCACTAGAAGCAAAGGAGATTCTTATTGCTTTGTGTTGATGGCATTTTCAAATCTAGTGGCCTGGATTTTTTTAAAAGCCCAATCAGGAATCCATTCTACCCTTTCAAAAAGAAGTCAGGATTATAGACCTGGAAGCCTATAAGAAAATGGACTTTGGAATCACATTTGAGATTGAATCGAGGTCCTCCTCCACTAATAAGTTTTAACACCATGGTGAAGTTATTAAAAGTCTTTGAGGCTGGGCATGGTGGCTCAAGCCTGTAATCCCAGCACTTCCAGAGGCCAAGGTCAGAGAATTGCCTGAGCCCAGGTGTTCGAGACTAACCTGGGCAACTTGGTAAGATCTCGTCTCTACAATATATCAAAAAATTAGCTGGGCGTGGTAGTGCACACCTATAGTTCTGGCTACTTGGAAGGCTGAGACAGAAGGATTGCCTGAGCCCAGCAGGTCAATGCTGGGGTGGCTATGAGACTGCCACTGCACTCCAGCCTGGATGATAGAGTGAGACTCCAACTCAAAAAAAAAAAAAAAAAGAAAAAGAAAAATCATAATTCTGAAATTCTATGTAAAATGAATTATCCCTATAATGAAGTGTCCACACAAAGACTACTGTGAAAAAGGTTTTTTTTATTATTTGACAAGAACTTTGGGACCTCAAAGTTGCACCAATTATCTCAGGCTTTTAAAAGAGCACTGAACTACATTCTGCAAACTCTTGGCCTGGTGGTTTTGTTTTCAGACCAGTGATTTAAACACCCTAGGACAGACTAGCTGAAAACTGGGACTTATAAGGGCAGATCAAGGAGTTTCTTCCCATACGTTCAGTCACTCAGCTAGTAAGTCTCTAGTACATACTATGCTAAGCACTCTGCAAGGCAGAGGAGTTACAAAAATAAAAAAGACATAGTCTCCATCCTCAAGGAGCCCACAGTCTATAGAAAGGAAGACAGAGGGCCGGGCGCGATGGCTCAAGCCTGTAACCTCAGCACTTTGGGAGGCCAAGGTGAGAGGATTGCCTGAGCTCATGTGTTTGAGACCAGCCTTGACAACTTGGTGAGACCTCATCTCTACAATAAATCACAAAAACTAGCCAGACGTGGTGGCGTGTGCCTGTAGTTCCAGCTACTTGGAAGGCTGAGGCAGAAGGATCGCCTGAGCCCAGCAGGTAGAGGCTGTGATGGCTGAAGCAGCGTGCCCCTGCACTACAGACTGGGTGACAGAGTGAGACTCCGACTCAAAAAATAAAGGAAGATAGAGAAGTAAAATGGCAATTATAAAGGTAATGTAATAAAGTTAAAAGAAGATCCCATGATGTGGGAACACACAGGAGGAATACAACATCTGGGCTGTAAGACAAGGGGAGGCTTCCCAGAGGAAGCTGTGCATAAACTGAAACCTGAAGTTGAGTAGGAATTACCTGGATGAAGCAAAGGATGTTTGGAGAAGGGAGAATAACAGACAGAGGGGATAGTGTTCACAAAAGTCCAGAAGTGTTTTATTGCATGAACTCACAGAAAGAAGCATGGTCTTGGGTAGCCGCAAGACAGATCTGATCTCCACACTGTTACTCTCTGGACCCAAGGCTTATATACCAAAGGGAAAGGGTACATAAGCTCCAGCAAGATAATTAAAGGCAACCCTCCAGAACAGGCAAGAATGCTATATGTGTCATAGCCTATAATTTGTGTGATAACATCAAGGTTGATATGTTCTTACACTAAGAACAGTAAATAAAGTAGGAATCAGGAGACATTCATGTACTGGGAGTAATTAGAAATTAACATTGGCAGATTAGCATCCAAGACAGTCACTTTTGTCTCCATGTAAGGATAGAAAAAAGGTAATATAGGCCGGGCGCAGTGGCTCACACCTATAATCCCAGCACTTTGGAAGGCTGAAGTGAGAGGATTGCCTGAGCCCATGGGTTCAAGACCAGCCTGGGCAACTTGGCAAGACCTAGTCTCTATGATAAATCAAGAAATTAGCTGGATGTGGTGATGTACAGCTACTTGGAAGGCTGAGGTGGAAGGATCGCCTGAACCCAGCAGATTGAGGCTGTGATGGCCGTGAGCGTGCCCCAGCACTCCAGCCTGGGTGACAGAGTGAGACTCTGACTAAAAAAAAAAAAAAAAAAAAAAAAGAGAAAACACATTTGTTGATGGAGGGACTCAATCTTGCAATTGTCAGCCTCAAGGACTATCTTTTCTGTCTTACTGTAGGTTTATTACAATATAAAGACATATTTTTCAGTGTTTGAACTGAATAATATATTTGTGACTGTCACAATAGAGGCTCAGATGTTTCTGAGTTGTACAAATTCATGCTTTTAAGTCAAATAATATTTTAACTACACCAGGAGTAGTAGTTATTCAAAAGAAATCTCATGAGTCCTTTGCAGACTGAAGAATCTTCTGGTAAGGTGACTAATAGCATGTACATATGTCAGTTTCAGGAGTTGAAATTGTTTCATCTTGGGGTTTTCCTAGAGTGAAGGACATTTATGGTTTTTCTGCCTAGTATTTGGTGGATGGCCAGCTTTGGATCTGAAAGGCTATATGCAACACTTGCTCATCCTTACTTGACGATTGTTTCCACAAGGTGGGTGGGTTGGGAAGTATCTTACGTTCTTGTCTGCTCCAGGTTTCTTTGTGTGTGTGTGTGTGTGTGTGTGTGTGTGTGTGTGTGTGTTTAATTAGAAAAACCAACTTGTGTTATGTGAAGTGTTTTATTATTGATAAATATTGACATTTGTATAATTCACTATTAAGGAGGCACAAATATTAATGTTGGGAGATTATCAAAGCAAACTCATGTTATATGAGGTCAGTTAAAAGCTGTAACTTTCCTATGAATTTTTTTCAGATGTAGATCTAAGACCTACATCTCTGTGTATTCCATCAACCTTAGCCAAGCTGCTGAATCTAGCCCAGTGTTATCTAATATTTACCTTTTGGGTGGGAAGACTTGCAAGCATATCCCTTGGTTCTGTGGGTGGATGTGTCTTAGTGAGTCCCTTGCGTCTCTCCATAGGATTTCAAAGGTTACTATTTAACCAAGTGGTCGTCTATAATCCAAATAAATAGACACAGCACAATATCTTTATCCAGACTACTTGGTGGGCAAGGATACAGAAATAATGAACATAAAAGCCTTTTTTTTTTTTAACTGTCATAAAGAATTGGTTTTATTGATGATTAGAGCATACCTTTATTCTTGAATTTCTAAATACTGTTTCAAGCTTAATAATTACTCAAGAGGAATATGGAATTATTTGAGACTGTTTTATTTAAACAAGAAAATGTGTAATTGCCATAAAGAGGTGTGCATTCTGTTCTTTATTCATGCTGTTATAAGGCAATGGCTCTGCTCAGGCTTAATTTGGCATGTGCATTCATAGCACTCTTAGAGATCTAAGACTTTACTTAGGGGATTTTGACAACATTATGTTTTATTACAACAAGATTCATGCAATTAAGATGCTCCTAAAGTCGGGCTCAGTGGCTCAGCCTGTAATCCCGCGCCTTTGGGAGGCTGAGGTGAGTGGATTGCCTGAGCCCGCGGGTTCGAGACCCGCCTGGGCAACTTGGCGAGACCTCATCTCTACAGTAAATCAAAAAAATTAGCCAGGCGTGGTAGCGCGCACCTGTAGTTCCAGCTACTTGGAAGGCTGAGGCGGAAGGATCGCTGGAGCCCAGCAGGTCGAGGCTGCGGTGGCCAGGAGTGGCCACTGTAGTCCAGTCTGGGCAACAGTGAGACTCCAACTAAAAAAAAAAAAAAAAAAAAATGATGCTCCTAGGTGTCTTGTAAAGTTTCATTTAA
>CAUYQG010287143.1:0-13291 GCA_963574415.1 Tarsius wallacei | reverse complement strand
TAAAATTAGTTAGAAATGTTTGGAAAATGCATAAAAGACATATGTGTTTTCTAGAGGGAGGAAAGATGAAAATGCCCATGAGCCACATTAAACAAGGAAAGATATGCTCAGGGACCATGTCTCAATCAGCAGACATCCCTTCAGGTAAAATGTTAGTTGACTTTAAGACTTGGCTTCGGCCGGGCTCGGTGGCTCAGCCTGTAATCCCGCGCTTTGGGAGGCCGAGGTGAGTGGATTGCCTGAGCCTGCGGGTTCGAGACCTGCCTGGGCAACTTGGCGAGACCTCATCTCTGCAATAAATCAAAAAAAAAAAAAAATTAGACAGGCGTGGTGGCACACGCCTGTAGTTCCAGCTACTTGGAAGGCTGAAGCGGAAGGATCGCCGGAGCCCAGCAGGTCAAGGCTGCGGTGGCTGGGAACGGCCACTGCACTCCAGTCTGGGCGACGGAGTGAGACTCCAACTCAAAAAAAAGACATGGCTTCAAGGGGTTAAACACCAAGACTGTGTGCATCCCATCAGAGTTTTATTTTGAGCGGGCTGTTTGCTCAAGTACCTCCCACTCTTTCCCTTCCCCACAAGCTGCTGTTCCACACTATGTATACAACAAAAAAATGTTTGTCTTTTCCAAAGCTGAAGGCACTAACCAATGTTTGTGAATTTCTTTGTGTAATAACATAATAATCAAATCACATTGTCAGTGTCGGTAAGACATGTGTTTTCAATTTTAAAACCCACAAGTGATTTATTATTCGTTTCCTAATACTTAATTTGTACATTTGGCGAGAGAAACAGGAAAGTTACATGCATAGACTCACTTCGAAATTTTGCTACAAAATTATTTCTTTGGTTGTTTTCTAGTCATTTGATGAGTTTTCTTTCAGTATTTCAGCATTGCAATGTTTCTCACTTTGATGTTCCTGTTCAATGATGCCAATTTTAATCTTTAACTTTTAAATCTTTATTGATTTGAAAACCCTTGTATGTTTGAATTATACTGAAATTTCCTTGCTGTTTTTGTTTTACTATATATTTTTATTGTGGTAAATGGCTCATAACATGAGATATCCCCTCACCAAAATTTTAAGTGGGCAGTACCATCATGTTAGCTAGAAGTGCAATGTTGTATAGCAGCCTCTGGAACTTTTTCATCTGGTATGACTGAAACTCTATATCCGTTAAACACAAATTTCCCGTTTCCACTTTCCCCCACCCCTGGCAAACACCATTCTACTTTCTGCTTCTATGAGTGTCTGCTTTACTCTACTTTTTTAAAGGAAGAAAATTTGAAATCCCTTGAGTACAGATCCATCGCTGTACTCCAGAGAAAATAGGCTTCTGTGGTAGATTTCCATATGTCCCAACTCTATGCCCTTTCCAGTATAGAACGGGATATAATGCATGAACAGAGCATCATATTCAAGATCAGAAATATTTCATCTTGAATATGGTTTGACTTTGGATAAATTACTAAACCTTTCCAAACCCATTTCTTCATCTGTAAGATACACCAGTTAATGTCAACTTCACAGTACCTACTTCTAGGAAAATTAAATGGGATGACAAGTGTAAATCATCTAATATGTGCTCAGTATTTCTTGGCTCCATCATGCCTAGCTCCAAGTCTTATTGTTGCTATGGACCAAGTCCATGATGTGAGGTGCCCAGTGTGTTTCTTTTAGATTAAATACATAAGTTATGTCTTAGGGGTCAATCCAGATACTCATGCAGGGGTCAATGCAGACACTCATGCAGTAGTCAGCTAAAAAAACTCCTTCTTCGCTCTGATCTAGTTCAATGTGAGAATATATAGCCTCCCAAGACCTGTTAATGTCATAGTGAGAACTGGCTCCTCAAGAGTGTTCTACACCAAGGGTTACAGATGTGATTACCCCTAAAGAGCTCCCACCATCCATACAGAGTTATAGGCCATAAGTGTCAAATCTCAGTACACAGGTAAACATCTCAAGTTCTCTGAAGACCTAAGAGTGGATATTTACATTTAAAGAGTTATACCTCAACCACATATAAAGCCCATTTAATTAAGTCAGAGGATTCACTCCAAAGATATATAATTCAAGCAGCCTTTGTAACCTATAAAGAAAAAGAAATTAGCTCACAATGCATTTCCATTCTAAAAAAAGAAAGCATAAAAATTTTTTTCTGGAAGTTTTTAGAGATAAAATTTTCTATCCAGGCTTCTATCAATGGGTAAAGTTAGTACTAATCTCCCACCATTCTAAAGATGCACTTATAATCATTTCAGAAAATCCAACAAATTCAAGGAAATAGATAGAGCTTCAAGTTCTTCTGCCCAGAGGATCACCTCTGTTGTCTGATGTGTTAAATGAATGACTCTTGCCTGCTCTGGACAATTAATTTAATTCAACAATCACATTACACCTATCATAAGCCAAGCCATGTGCATAGCAGGTAGAAAAACAGCATACATGCGAATCATTAGTCATCTAATTTCATTATTCCTTCTTTCAGTAAACACTTTTTAAGCCAGGCAACATAATACATAAGATGTGATCCTATCCTGACAGGGTTCACAGTAGTGTGTAGCATCTGCTGCATAGAAAGAGACCTAAGTGACTATGATACAACCGCAAAGCAGTAGGAAGACTCACAGAAGCATCTGAATACATCTGCCCAGGAGGTCAGAAGGAAATATTTGAGGTGGGCTGCTTAAGGGTGGGTGGTATTTCAACAGGTGGGGACAGTGTCCAATTGGAAAGGCATGTGAGAATCCATAGAGAAACAGAAAACCATGGGCGGTCTGGGATACAAACAGTAAGAGCAGAGACACATTTATCTGCAGGGTACCTGTGGGAGATAAAAATGAAAAAAGAAGTTGGCATCATATAGTAGAAGGCCACGAATGCCAGACTAAATAGTATAAACTTAATTAAGTAGACATTGGGAGGCCATTGAAAGATATGGAGCAGAGGGCTGACCTAGTAGGAGCTGTGCTTCAGGATAAATCTGTCAGTGGTAGGTGAGATCAACTGAAAGGGATGACTGAGGCACTCAGAGGGTTAGTCCAACATCCTGAGACAAGGTTGAACCTGCAGACAGAGTGAAAGGAAAGAAGCAAATGTGCGTGACAGCATGCATCTGGAATTTTTGTAGTGAAATTTAATAGTCCAAATACATATCTCCAGATAAAAAATTATACTTGCTTAAATATCTGCTGCAAACTAGGGAGTTAATACAGCAGTTCTTAACCTCTGGAGACGTAGAATCAGCTGAAAGTCTGGTCACCTCAATTTGCTCACCACAAACCATCGCCCTCAAAACTCTGGATTTTCTAAACATTTCAAACTCTGAGAAGCAGAGGGTTCTATAAAACCGCATTGTGCCTGGCACATATTTCTTTTTTAGGACTGAGGACATTTGATGTGCTTCCTACTAATTCATTTAAATTACGTTCAAACTGGGGTGTTGCAAAACCTTTCTATTGCCCGGAGAAACCTAAAAGCCCATTCCCCTCCTTACAAAAAGGAAACAATACAGTAGTCTTCCAACCGTCTCTGAACCTAGGAGTTAAGAGAGGCACAATCCATCCATTGGAATGGATTTTGTGGTAGACAAAACAACTGGCTAAAAACAACAGATTTTGCAAAAAATCAGTGTGTTGTGTGTTGAGGAAGACAAGCATTTGACCTTCTCGAATGCTTTTCGAGTGTGTTTCCTACCACTGAAGCGGCAGGTGTGGAGACAGTCAGCTGGGGAAGCTGTTCGTTCTATTCTGCGATGCAAATCAGCCATGTTGGTTTTCTCTTCACTGTCAAGAACAGAAAAGAAAAATGGCAATTGAAAAAAAAAATAAGCATGTTAAAAAGTCGATCTAGAGAAACAACTTTACCCTGTGTTAAAGAAGACTTTCCTTTTCCTCCCCCTCTTCCTCCCACTCTGTGGCAGTGTTGAAACAAAGCTCTTCTTCTAGTGACAGCCATCAAGAAGTCGTGAGTATTTTTCATACACAGAAGAGCTAATGACGTGGGACTTTAATACATTCTATTTGAGACCTGAGTTTAGAGAACTCAAAATAACTTCTTAGCTCATTTAAACTCAAGTAGGTTTCCAAACTTCAAGTTAAGTTTTAAGGTGATGATGTGTTTTATTTTGATTTAGCTTTTTCTTTTTCTTTCTTTCTTTTCTTTTCTCCTTTTGATGTTTTTGTGGTTATTGTTAATGTACCTATTTTTGTCTATTTGTTTTCTAATACAACTGATTTTCTCACATTTCTATTAAAGACTAAGCCTTGCAAATGACCTAGATGTTAAGAAACTTAATTTGTATCTCAATCAAATTAGTCAGGATTTAAAAATCACCGATAATGACTTTGTCTTAAAAATAGGTCCACCCATGTGAGAAAATATCACTTGATGTTAAGAGCCAAATAATATACTAGGTTGTCATCAGCTTCTATCTTCCATTTTCTGGCTTCTGGGAATATACACAGGAAGAAATAAACAAACATGACCATTTATGGCCACTGATGATTTCTAAAAGACTGGGGGAGACATAGTATTATTTTAAAAGATTTTTTGGCAGCTGGTTCTTTTTATGAATAAATGGAAAGTTTAATGTCTAGAGATACTAAACTGTGAAAGGGGGGTTTTGAAAACTGAAGTCATTACAGCCAAGTCTAAACCATGAAATTTGCTAAAAGCACATGAAAATGAATCAAAGTGTTTAGAACATTGAAATGAGCACTAGTCTCATCCAGAGGCTAACATCTTTAGCATCTCATCACTACAAGTTCTGGAAACCCATCAATCCTGTTTTCTACACAAAACCTCTTTACACAATTTTTTTTAATTTCTTAGTCTACTTAAAAATTATTTGTGCAGGGCAACTGCATCTTAGACTAGGTGGCTTCAATCTTAAAATCCTTATGTATACTTTCAGGAAAATTACCATCCTAGATAACTCCACTAACCTTTCAACTTTGCAAGGATCCTAAACCCTAAGCTAGTAGAACGTGTAGTAAGAAAGAAAGAGCTATACTGTAAATCTGTTATTTGTGCTTCAGGACACTTAAAATAGAACTAACTTTTTCTCATCTTTTTTAAAGCTGCATACTGTAAACTAGAATTTCACCCTGTTTTCTCCAGGGTTCAGCATTCTTAACCTTAGACTAGAACACACACATCAGGGAAGTAATTTCATTCTGTCAACATGTATTTAACACCTAGAACTTGCAGCACATTGTGGAGAGTCAAAGAAAACGAAGAGGAGTCTGGTGTCCAGGACCTTACAGCTTAATAAGAAAGTCAGATGTGTGAATGAAAGTGAACTTTGCAACCATACAGGACACAACAGAGGAGTATAGTAGAGGTCAACAAAAGCAAAGGGCAAAGGCAGGAGGGCCTGGGCCCTGAAACTCCATGTTAGGATTTATTGAGAAAATGACTTCCAAAACGAACATGTGTATAAGTTTTAGCATCTTCCACCTTGTAAACTGGCTGGTTACTCAAAAAGGGCACTCGATGATGATGTTTCTATAAACAAATTATGAGAATTTTTTAATCAATAAATCTTTTACTGAGTTTCCATTATGTGAACGATTCTGCACCAGATACCAGGGGCTACAAGTTTGATAAAATGGTTTCTGACTTTGGGGTATAAACAGTTATTCACCAGTAACTCTATAGTAAAAGACATACTATAAGTCCTATAAAAGGATAATAAACAAAGCCTATGAGTAGCCACTAACCCAGCAAGGAGCAGGACTTAATAACAATTATTTAAGAGGTCCAGTTAGATTCATGTTCAAAAGTGCTGATGTTAGGTTTTAGTTGGAGCTCTGTGTTTGCCTGTGGCCAGTTCTACTCACTCAAAGGTTCTCTTCATTCTCAGTATTATCTGAGCTACTCCACCAATTACTAGCAAATCAACTTTTGGAAACAACTGACATAGACCTTCTTTAGGGAACTAGGTATACAATTGACAGAAACAGCCTCATAGTATAGGTATACTTATGGCTTTTTATATCTCAGATATTTATTCTAGGTTTAAGATTTTTCCTAGTGCCAAAATTTACCAGCCCCCATAAAGAAAATATGCCAAAGAGAAGTTACTCAAAAATAAAAATAATTTTTATTAACATTTTTTTGCATTTAAGCCAACCCCAACTTGTAACATTTAAAAATTACCATACCAGCAGTGCCAATACAAACTTCATAACTCTAAAATTATGACCAAAGTAGTACAAGAATGTGCTAATCTGTACATATTTGTGATATTTATAAAAGAAAAAGTGAACAGAAAATGGATTTCACAGTTAGAGTCAATACTCACATAGATTAGTCAATGAAACATTCTGGAGCACCTTTTTATAACTATTCCAAATGATATTTTGGGAATCATAAAACAATAAAATTCAAAGGAACACTAGGATAATTATAAATGCTTTTAAATAATGATTTTTATTATATAAAGTTCTTAAATAAACCCAGCAATTTATTACTAGGCACACTGTTAAATGTTACAAGGTGAATTTAGCTGAACTATCTACAATTTAGCTTAGCTAATCCTTTAAATTTTTATACAGAAATGCATATCACTATACTCCTAATTATCAAAGTAAATATACTAGCAAAATGCTGAATGATCTTTTGGAAACAAATGTATCATATCTTAATTAATATTTGATTACCATACTTAAAAGTTCAAAAAGCATTACCTTATGCTATGATTTAGAATGATGCTTTACATGCAGACTGTTTCTTATATGAGTTTTTTCACTGAACTATATCATCACTTTCTTATATATTAGTCTTTCACTATCTCACATAGTACAAATGCTCCCTCAATGACACTTCATTAATAAGTAATTAATATTGGTTTAAGTAAATTTGTTTTTCTTGCATTATTGCATGTTCTTCCTCCTTAGGAAGCTACTTTGAAAATTAGAAAGCTAATTTTCCAGTTCTCTTTATATGTGTCCTCAAATTAAAAAAGTAAGTGCTGTTGTTTTTATAAAAGGCCACCTAACATCACTTCTGAATCATTTCATGTTAATTAAAAAGTAACTCAGATGTAATTGCTAAATGATACGGTCATTGTTTATCTTGCTGTGTTAGAAAATATTGGCCACCAATTAATACTGCAAATTGGCAGATATCTACTTGGCTATCTCAGACAGTAGGACTGAAAATGCACAAATAAAGAATCCATATCATGATAACAAGTTTGTCAAAAAATATAGAACACACTCATGGGATGTGACATTGTATGCTACATTATTTAGCCTACAGGCTACCATATAAAATGAACCATGAGACAATTTGTTGGCTAGCCTTATTTTATTTTTATATATTTTTTTTACATTATCTAGCATTTGTTCCAAAGATGTAAAACAGTCTCAAAACTTAGGGGAATATCAAATAACTCAGTAGTCAAGACATGTCATGTCTCATTTGGTTTTAAAAAATTGAAATTAAAACCAAAAATGTCTTCAGAAACAAAACATCAAGAACTTAAATGGTTTAAATTAAGTGGATGAAATTCAATTTAAATGGAGAAAATGGTTTCTGACTTGAGGGTATAGTCAATTATTCGCCAGTCATTCTATAGTAAAAGACGTACTACAAACCCTATAAAAGAAGAATAAACAAAGCCTATAAACAGCCACTAACCCAGGAAGAAATTATATTATAATAATTATCGGGGTAGGGCTTAATCACAATTATTTAAGAGATCTGCATGCTGACATGTTGCTGATAGTAAACAGATAATAATCTGTTTGACTATAGGGTGAAAAAAATAGGCAGGGAATCTTGCTGTTTCCTTCTTTGGTTTAAGGATAAAAACAGATCTAAACTTAATATCTCCAGCTCATAGCATCATTAGTTTAGTAGTAATTTAGTCAAAATTTGTAAATAGTAACCATTATTTCCCATCATCTACATAGCCAGATGTAATTTAACTTCTATGCCATTATCTTAAGTGTAAATCTGCTTTAAGTATTATACTACTTGGAAAGCTAAATGGAAGTTTTAAAAAAAAAAATCCATTATTTCCATTTGCTATGTTTGTGGCATATTTCCAGCATTCAGGGTGATCTTGCTTGCTTCTGATTCTGTTATGTTTAGACAGGCATACTCTCAGCTACACAGGAAGTTTTTAGTGTTTTAGAATGGAGGAATTTTTATAGAATATATAAAAAGGAATAGATTATCATATGGATATTTCCTTTTAGATTTGCTTTATACATAACACAGAAATACAAAGGGGGACCCCAAAAAACTGGAATTTATTGATTAAAAATTACGTATTTATACTTACATGTTAAAACTGAAGTCACCTTCACAGTACTCTCTGTTTGATGCAATACATCTAGCTAGACTCTTTTTCCACAGCTCAAAACAGTTTCTGAACTCATCGATGCCATTTTTTGTTTCACCTCTTTCACATCAGTGAAATGTTTCCCTTTCAGGACTTTTCTATCCAGGGAGACAAAAATAAAAAGTCACTTGGGGTGAGATCAGGTGAGTAGGAGGGTAGGGCACATAGGTCATGCCAACTTTGGTCAAAAACTGCTGAACACTCAGCGTGGTATGACCAGGTTGTTCTTGTAAATCACCCATCAGGAAAAATGGCAAACATGTTGAAAGAATCTCCACAAAAAAAAAAAAATTTCACTGAAACCAAATGCAGCCTCTCACAACCAACACTAACTGGTACACTGATGCCAGTGGGTTCCTAGACTACCTAGCAGGGGAAGCCTGTACTATACTCCAAAAAAATAATTCCAGTTTATTTGGGGGTACCCCTTCATTCTTTATTTCATGTATTTTCTAAAAACAAGGGCATTCTTTATGTAACCACAGTTCAATGATCAAATTCATTGAATCTATAGATCTAATACTATTATCTCATGTATAAGTTCATATCCAAATTTCATAAATTGTCCGAATAATGTCATTTATGAACATTTTTATCTGATCCAGGAGCCTACTGGAGCCAACAATACGCAAGATTCCCTGCCTATTTTTTTTCACCCTATAGAGCATTTAGCACACTATCTCTGGTATCCATTATTGTGAAACAATACCTGAGGCTATCTTGTCTTTCATGACATTGACATTCTTTAAGAGCACAGGCTGATAGTTGCATAGAGTGTCCTTCAACTTGGGCTTTTCTGATGTTTCCTCTTTATTGGAGTCAGATGTACATTTGGGGCAGGAACACTACATATGTGGTATTTTGTCCTCAGCGTGTTGCGTTGGAAAGTGCATTTTGGCAATGTTAACTTTGATTACTTAGGGAAGATGTGCCCCCTTTATATTTTTCCACAAAAAGACTACCCATTTTTACTTCTCCGGTTAATAAGTCGTCTGTGGGAAGAGGCTTTGATATTGTGTAATTGCCCTGCTGCTTTTTAAACTTTCACTGAACAATTTTAGTATCCCTTAATGATTCTAGCCTGAATCGGATATTACTGTGTTGTCTGCAAAATGATAGTTTTTCAACTCCATTATTTCTTCCACCTTTATTAGCAGGCACATTCTGCAAGGAAGGACTTTCCCTTCTCTTTATTTATTTCTTTACTTCCTAGCTTACTATCCATATGGGCTCATTGATGCTTGCTTCCATCAATGGTTTATAATTCATTCTTCAATTATTCATTTTGACGCTAAAATTTTCCCACTTTTGCTCAGAGGAACCCCTTAAAGTTGCCTCCTCTGTCATTTTTAAGCAATCCCATTTTTTTTTTCTTAGCTCTCCCTTATTTTCTGGCAAAACAAGATATTACAGTTTATCTGGTACACTTACTGTCCCTGCCCTAGAACTGGTCATTTCACCAAGATGAACAGCAAAAATCATATATGAATACCAAAATCCAAGTGCTAGATGTGGTCATTGTTAGCAGGGTATTGTTTCTAGGCATGCAATAAAACGTGCTCTTTTTAAGTACTATATATTTTTCATGACCAACTTGGTCTTCATCATACCTGACCATCAGCAGCATTTGATTCTAACAATCTACCCACTCCTTGCAATATTATCTTCACTAGTCTTCCAGGAAATGATGTTCTCTTGGTGTTCCTCCATCCTCACTGGTTGCTCCTTCCCAGTCTCCTTTAGTTTTTTCTGCTCTTCTCTTCCTCCTTCTAAAGTCAAGGTATTCCAGAACTCAGACTTTGATCCTTTCCTCATCTGTATCTATACTTACTCCCTGGATAATCTCATCTGACGACTCTCAGGTTTTTATCTCTAACCCACTCGTCTCCCTCACACTCTGGATTTTATATCCACTTATCTCTACTCGGCATATTTGCCTGAATCTCCATATATGTCTAAATGTAACATATATAACATGAAACCACTCCAGATCTGGTCCACCTGCAGCCTCCTCTGTTCTCCCAGTTATCCAGACCAGGTACCCATTAGAGGTACCCAAAATATATACGGAATCTCACCATCTCCACTGCTATCTCTGTAGTCTGAGCATTCATCACTCTTGCATGGATTACTTCAATAGCCTCTTAACAGGTCTCACTGGATCAAACCTTCCTCCTGCAATCTGTTCTCAACACAGAAACCTGGATGGCGCTCTTTAATTGCAAGCGTGCTTATATCACTGTCCTACTCCAATTTTTGCGGTGGCTTTATATTTCACTCGGGTACAACCCAAGCCATTACAATGGCCTACTGAGCCCTGTATAATTTTCCTGCCCCCCTCTGCTCTGAGACCTCATCTCAGCCTTCCCTTTTCTCTCCTCCCCATTCACACTAAACTCCTGCTGTTCCTTCCACATGCCAGCACCCTAAAAATGTTCCCACTCTGTAGTTATCCAAGTTGTTTCCTCTATATGGAAGATGTTTCTTTCCCCAGATGGCTGCTTGGCCAACTCCCTCATCTCCAAGTTTTGATCAAATTGTACCCTCTCTTGAGGCCAGCGCTGACCACCCCCAACATAGAACTCTTGATCCCTTGTTCACTACTTTTCTTCCCAACCCCGTAATGCTTATCACCTTCTCAGACATGTTATCATTTACTTCTTTCTATGTTTATTGCTAATTAGATGTCTCTCTCTCTGCTAGAATGTAAGCTCCATGAGGGCAAGGATTTGGGTTTTGCCCCCTGAAAGATCTAGAACTGAAGGATCTCGCCAAACATCTAGAATTTGTTCCTGTCCTATAATAGGCAATCAATATTTTTTTTTTTTTGGAGAAAACAGGATTTATTGAGAGGACAGGAAAGCTCCCACAGTGGGAGGGGACCCAAAGGGGTTGCCCCAAGTTTTACCCCATTCTTTGATTTAATAAACTCATGGAAATAAGTGAGAACCCAGCAGTAGAATGGAGTCCATGTCTACCATTTTTAATAGTGATGTATGCCTAAACACAACTTCAGCTGTGCTCTATGTATCTCCACATGTATTTGTTTGCCTCTTTCTACATGTGAAATCTAGATCCATTTTAAAATAAAAATAATTTTAATAAGGCAGCATTCTCAAAGAGCAGTAGGTTTTGTCAGCCCTGAATTATGCTTTTGCATGCATAATAAAACATAAGCAATGAGCTGATTTTGGTCACTCACTGCCAGAGTGTCCATTGGTTCCTCTACTCTGCCATCAGTTGTGATTTTTAGTTCCACAGGGGAAGATGGGAGAAGGGAGAAAGTATGGAAGAAACCAAAACTACTTTATATAGGAGCTAGGCATTTTCCTTCTAGCCTGTTTAATTAACTCTGCATTCACAATGGGCAGCAGACATCACTTATGTGGTCCTAGAGTGATGTATATAATTTCAACTATCTTGGAAGACATTCAAATAATGTGCTTGGGGTATTTCTAGATAACAGTCAAGTTTAGTGGTACCCAAAATACATACAGGCACATGCAAAATGTGTATTAAAATACTTCTACTGACAAGATCAGACTTTCGTGGCCACTAGAAAAAGGGAATACACTTATTAGAAAGTTAACACCCTCTCTGCTTCTTGTTGGGAGCAGCTAGGTAACATTTTGTACAAGATTATTGATTCCTTTGCCAGTGATGTTTCTGGGACATTAGGAGACATTTTCCTCATATGTAAACTGCTGTCATCACGATTCTTCTAATTCAGGTGACAAAGTTCATTAGACTAGGGAGAGTGTAGGATGAGAACTTAGTCTAAATTTTTGAGTCTCAGTCCTATTATAGAAGAAAAAAACATAACTGTTCATTTCAAATGCATGCAGAAGTGTGTAAATTTCACTTACTATATATACCAGCACCCTTAACAAGAAAACGAAGTTTTTAATGTATATATTTCATGTCATCCAAAATTACATTCTGACATGTCTTGACATTTTGATAATGTATGTAATTTATGTAATACATAAAAAAATCATTTATGTTCTAGAAGAATTTCAAATGTAGAGCTAACTAGACCATATTTAAGAAAGCTTTGAGAACATCTCTTAAATTTCTCTCCTTTTTAATGCATTACATTTTTATGTAGTGGAGAAAATGAGCTATCTTTTAAACATATAACTCTCCATTTGATGACTTTCCACAGATACAACATACTCAGGGGAAATTGGCACCAAGAAAAAGGTGAAAAGACTTTTAAGCTTTCAGAGATACTTCCATGCATCAAGGCTGCTTCGTGGAATTATACCACAAGCTCCTCTCCACCTGCTGGATGAAGACTATCTTGGACAAGCAAGGGTAAGCCGACTACCCCTGTCTCCTTTCGTAGGCCCATGGCCAAGAGTATGTGCCTCCGTTGAGAGCACCTGGAATTGAATCCTACTCTGCCACGGAGGAGCTCTATGACTCTAGGATAGTTACTCAACATGCCTGGACTTTTTCTTCAAATAGAAAATGAAGTTAAGAACACCCTCCAAATAGGGGTGGATGCAAGGATTCATGAGATAAACCGTGTACATGTGCTTAATATGCCTGGTACATGCCTAGCACATGCCTAGCACATGCTAGCTATTTTCATTTCTATAAATTTTCAAAACATATTTGCACAATACTAAGAAAAATAAACGAATTTAAACTGTTAGATTACTAATGAGGGAATAGCTAAATTTCTTAATTCATCAAAGTACCTCATTGTGATAGCTACACTAAAAATAACCCAAGAGTAATCAACTCTTTTTTTTTTTTTTTTTTTTTTGAGTTGGAGTCTCACTCTGTCACCCAGACTGGAGTGCAGTGGCCGCTCCCGGCCACCGCAGCCTCGACCTGCTGGGCTCCGGCCCTCCTCCCGCCTCAGCCCTCCAAGTAGCTGGAACTACAGCCGCGCGCAACCACGCCCAGCTAAAGTTTGAATTA
>CAUYQG010287137.1:0-10288 GCA_963574415.1 Tarsius wallacei | reverse complement strand
AGTGACGAGCTCAGTGCTGGGCAGTAGGAACCCAGAGGTGACCCTCAGGGAGCTGACAAGCCAGTGGGAGGGACACAGAGGAAAACCAGCGATGCCCTGGCTTTATTTTTTTATTTTATTTTTGAGTTGGAGTCTCACTCTGTCGCCCGGGCTGGAGGACAGTGGCCTGATCATGGCTTGCCGCAGCCTTGACCTACTGGCCTCAGGCGATCCTCCCACCTCGGTCTCCCGAGTAGCTGGGACTAGAGACGTGCACCACCACACCTGGCTATTTTTTCCTTAATTTTTTATGGAGATGAGGTCTCGCTCTGCTGCCCAGGCTGGTCCAACCCCTGGCCTCAAGTGATCCTCTGGCCTTGGCCTCCCTAAGTGCTGAGATGACAGGCATGAGCTGCCGCACCCGGCCAAGATGCTTCTGCTTTGGTAGAGATATGCATAGCACGCGTGGAAGGGAAGAGGGGAACCAGTGAAGGCTACCTGGATGAAGTGCTTCAACTTGGAGCTGTGAGGAAGGAGAGGGAGTCAGGCAAAGAGGGAAGATGAGGGAACAGGAATTCCAAGCAGAAAAGAGGTCAGTACAGTCACTGAGGAGAGGGAGCACACGGCCTAAAGTGTGAGGACGCAGGGCCACCGCGGGGAGTGGGAAATGCTCTGGCATGATAGCACGTGCAGAGCGAGAAGGGAAACATCAGGAGCAAGCTGCAAGAAGTAGATGGGGGTGGGCCACGCAGGCCTTCAGCCAGCATGCTGAGGAATCTGGATCTTCACCTGAGGATTTCAAGCATCACGCCTATAATCTCAGTGCCTTGGGAGGCTGAGATGGGAGGATCACTTGAGGCTAGGAGTTTAAGACCAGCCTGGGCAACAGAGCAAGACCATGTCTCTACAAAAAAAAAAATTGGCTGAGGGTGGTGACATGCATCTGTAGTCCCAGTTACTTGAGAGGTAGAGGTGGGAGGATCGCTAGAGTCCAGGAGTTTAAGGACACAGTGAGCTATGACTATGTCACTGCACTCCAGCCTAGGTGACACAGCGAGAGTCTGTCTCTTTAAAAACATGTTTTTCACAGAAAAGAGCACCCAGATTGCATACAATACTCTAAGGAACCTACAGGCACCCCCGAATCAAAAATCACTACAGGTTCAGGCCTCTGCTCTTCCCAGTCTGGTCCTCCAGCCCCCGCCACTGCCACTGCATTCCTGGCCAGGTCACTTTCTCTCCAATAATCTGTTACTTATAAGAATAACAGACTTCCTGTGTCAACATCCTAGGTCTATTTTTAACTTTGAGATGCAAAACACACTGTTCCAAAATCTTTATTCTATCATATAGATGGCCATATTATTTCCTTCCAAAAGTAAAATCATATTCCCATGGGAACCAGAGAGGCTCAATTATCAACACGCCTCCTTAGACTCTGCCCTTCATGGAGATTTTCCTTTTTTAATGACTTGATCGTGATCACCACAGGAAAAGTACCACAACAGATCATACTTTATACTTACAGGGCAGTCCCCAAGTCATACCCAGCCTTCCTGAGAAACAGAAAGAGGCAGCTTTTCCTCAAGACAGACGGTGTCCCCACACGGGCCTTGGCCATGAGGCTGCAGGCTGATGTCAGCGCTCCCTCACTCCCCGTGGGGCACCCTTGGGCAGGCACAGCATGGGCAGCTGCGTTCAGGGGCCCTGCTCCCTCGGACGGTCCCTTAGTGACAGTCGCTGAGGTCTGTTGTTGATATTGGTTCATGCGTGGCTTCATGTTCTTAAATTAAGGTGGAAAAGCTTACATCACGTGGACTCTGGGAAGTCGACAATGTCAACATCAGTTTATAGACAGTTCAATATTCTCCCAAGCACCTTTCTAAAGCTGCATCTGACTTAGAGCAGAGCAAGGAACCAGCAGAACACATGGGGACCTTTCAAACTTGGCATTTAACATGTCTGTGGCTTTCATATGTGAGTTCTCCTTGTGGGTCTTTTCTAGATTTGAAGAAGTTGCATCTCACAAATTAACATCCAAAATCCCAAATTTTGACTCTAGTTTGGTATATTACAAAAGCTTCTTCAAGTTAAGTGAGGCATATTTTAGTCTGGGTCACTACATATTTCTAAAATCTCAACAGAATAGTATATTTTATATCTTGAGTCCTATACAGCAGTCCAATAAATCACTGTATTTAAACTGCAGATATTTGAGGACCCAGGACAGACGGGTACAGCTAGGTGCTCAAAGGAGCCAATGTGAATTCAGGTCACACTTGCCCTCTAGGGTCTGACAATCTACATTAGAAGAGATGAGGAGAGTCAGCAAATAAGTGACCACATTCCGATGAGGCAGTGGTTAGGATTGGGGGGAGGATCTGCAGGATGACTTGGAGCACAACAAAGCCACGCAGAAAAATAAGTAAAAGTTAAGGAAGCACGTGGTAAGTGCCAGGAAAGAGTAATGTCATCATTTAGCACTCAAGTGTTCAGAAGAGAAGGTCACTCCTAAATTGGAAGGAGAAGGGAAAGGGGGGCCAAACAAATACAACTACACCGGGCACGATGGCACACGCCTGTGACACCAGCACTTTGGGTCACTGAGGTGGGAGGATCGCTTGAGCCCAGGAGTTCGAGACCAGCCTGGGCAACACAGTGAAATCTCGTCTCTACAAAAAAATCGAAAAACTAGCTGGGTGTGGTGGTACACACCTGTAGTCTGACCTACTTGGGAGGCTGAGGCAGAAGGATCACCTGAGCCCAGGAGGCCAAGGCTGCTGTGAGCTATGATGGCTGTGATCACGTGACTGTACTCCAGCCTGGGCCAGTGAGACTCCAACTTAAAAAAAAAAAAACCAAAAAACAGGATTTCCCATATGGGATTTCCTGTGTGCTGCAGGAGGATCTGATGAGGTGGTTAGGGCCAACATTATGATTCTATTACAGAAGATGATAAGGCCAACCCCTCAAGAATCGTATCCCAGGTGTTCTACCTGTAACCTGGGATTCAAAGCAAAGGCCTCTGACTCTAAATCGGACTTTTTGCAACTCGGCTGTGTAAACTGAAAAGGCTTACAGGCCGAGGTAATATTTGAACTGGGCTTTAAAAACTGATAGGAGAGATAGCCTTTTACTAGAAGGAGGCTGGAAATGGGACAAGCTGTTGTAGGAGACTGGAGAAAAAGCCGCAGGGAAAGGGTGGAGAGGAGAACGGGAAGGTGCTTTAGGGGGAATGACAAGCCCAGGACACGGTGGTCTCAGTGAGAACTGAGAAGGAGTAAGGCTGCAAAGGCAGGCTACGAACAGACTGTGAACGCAAAAGGGAGGAGGCGGAGAAGGGACCCTCGCTCCCCCAAGGCAGCGTGACAGAGCAGAAGGATCGTGGCCAGCCCATGTCCCAATCCAGGCTCCTATCTCCTAGCTCTATGACCTTAGGCAAATCAACACTTCCGAAGGCCCAGCTTCTCATCTAAAAATGGAAATGACAGTACCTTCGCAGAGGTGGCGAGTTAAATGAGATAAAGTCTAGAAGGGCCTGCTGCATGGAGACAGTAGACAAACCCTAGCTTTTTTTCTCCCCAGTGGGCTGGGCTTTCCCCGGTCGAAGCTTCTATCCCCCGCCTTTCTTTCCTTCCCTCCGAGGCGTCCAGTTCACATCTGGAAGTCCTACTTGGCAGGGAAGCAGGCTGGCTCAAGGGAAGGAGTTACATGAAAGTTGGAGACAGGGAGACAGATTAGGAAGGGTCAGACTGCTGGTACTGAACACTCAGTCAAGGGATTTACACTTGATTCTGGAAACCACGAGAAGGCAGCTGAAGTCTCTGAGCAGGGGAGAGGGTGAGGAGTTACATACTAAGACCAGTTCACGTGGGCAGATGGCGAGGTGAGGGTGGGGAGACAAGAGTTTGAGGCAGCTCTGACTTGGTGAAGGGTTCAGAACCAGATGGCAGGAGACCCGACTCGAAAGTGCGGTCTACTACTAATGACTGTGGCCTTGAACAAATCATGTTCATCTCTGAGCTCAGGTTCCCATTCGTAAATCATGAGGTGGACACAATACCTCCTTCTTGGTGTGGCTATAACAGTAACCGAATAAGAAGTGAACGTGCCTAGCCAGTCAAAGTACAAACGCCTCCCACACCTTGGGCAACAAGGAATATGTAAGAGTGACTAAGTTGACATCCACAGCTACCGAAACACACTTGGATGTGCACACACATTTAAGGAAGCCATCAGTGTTTACATTTCCTCAAGAGGCTCTCTGCACTTTGACTTTGCTTGCAATTGTTCTTGAAGCCATTTTTGCCGAGATATATCTTGGGTGCTGTAAAAAACCTCAGAAACCATCTAGACTGGGGGGGGGGGTTTAAACAGTGACTGGGAACTATTGAGTGACTGGGGACTAATAGTGACTAGCGTTCAGCAGAGGCCCGCAGGGGAACGTGAATGCATATAAGGCACTGTGGTTTTCCTAGAAGCTTCTTCCAGAGCTCTGTCCTTCGAGCTGCTGGATATACTGGGGGGCCCGCATGGGAGTGCGTTTGAACAGAGCACGCTATGTGGTTAGGGGCTTGGTTCTGGAGACACGCAGCCCTGGCTTGCACCCTGGCTCTGCCACTGAGTAACTCTGCGGATGCCTCAAGTGCTTTATCCATGAAGAGGGAAGTGCAACACCCTTCTTGGGACAATGGGTGGGATCATGTTTACAAAGGGCTTAAGCAGAGCGCCAGGCACACAGCAGGCTCTGGGTGAATGACACCTACGGTTACTGGCCACATTTCTAACCGCACTCCCGGTTCTGTCCCCTTCACTCTACCACCAAAAAGGGAGAGACCGGACATGAAAGAGGACAGGGACACAAGGACACAGCGGAGACCAGGGTACTGAGGTTGGAGCTTCTGGGAAGAGGCACAGAGGGGAAGCACTCTTCCAAATGACAGGATTTTAGGGTTCTTCTTTCCCCCTCTTGGCCCCTTGGCCCTCCATTTCTTTCTTTCTTCGTTTTTTTCGTTTGAGGGGTCTCAGTCTGTTGCCCAGGCTGGAGTGAAGTGGCACGATCACAGTTCACCACAGCCTCCAACTCCTGGACTCAAACAACTCTCCAGCCTCAGCCTCCCAAGCAGCTGGGACTACAGATGCACGTCATCACACACAGCTAATTTTTAAATTTTCTTTAAGAGATGGGTCTTGCTATGCTGCCTAGGCTGGTCTCGAACTCCTGTGCTCAAGTGATCCTCCTGCCTCCGTCCCCCAAAGTTCTGGGATTACAGTCATGAGCCACCATGCCGAGTCCATTCATTTTGTCTGAGGCTACTTCTCTGGGAGCCCCTGCCACCAGGATAGTGGCACACCAGGGCCTCCTTCCTCTTGGGAGGAGGGGCCCAGCTCCCAGGCCCTTTGAGACCAAACAAGAACTAGGGTAAGACTTGGACCACTCGACTCCAGGTGACTCCCCACTTTATACATAGACCTGCCCAATTCTCCAGGGAGGAGAACTATACCATGGTTGGGGGCTAAGTCACTGACTTATAAACACATATAGGTGTTTTACCAGTGTGTCCTCTTGGGGGGAGATTTTGGAGACCCTGGCAGGGGCAGCTATTATCAAGAAAGCCATGAAAAGAGATTCAAACATTCAGAGATCTCAGCCCTGCCCAACCGGTACAGCCACCACACCGTGTGCTCCATCTACTGAAACCTAACAGAGCTGAAGAGTAAGCAGAATAACTAGAAGAGGGCTGGCACACGTGTAACTGGAGCGCAACAAATTTTTGTTGAATGAATAAATGAAAGACTGAACACTTGAAAAATAAACATGTTTCAAAGTCACATACTGTGATAGTAAATCCAAGTCAAAATCAACATGTAAAAGGATACTTCATTTCATATTTGTGTTATTGTGATGAATAATAAATTAATTGTCACATTAAAATACTTTCTAGAAGTGCCCTGCTCTCAGCTAAGGCGTCCTCTATGCCCCTGGGCTTTGCCCGGACCCACACGGCAGAGGGAAAAATCTTTGAGAGGAGTCCTGGGTCTGTACCAGCTGCTGTTACTCATCTGCAAGTCACTTAACTCTGAGCTTCGGTTCCCATTATTATAGGAAATAATAATATCTGCTCTGACTAACTCTGACTAACAGGTATAAAGGGGGACCCGAAAAACCAGGAATTTATTTCTAAAAAATTGTGTGTTAATTCTTACATGTTTAAACTTCAGTCACCTTCGAAGTACTCTCCGTTTGATGGAATACACTTATCGAGATGCTTTTTCCACTGCTCAAGACAGCTTTTGAACTCATCCATTTTGATGCCTTTGAGTACTTCTGCCATTTTTTGTTTTCCTTTGAGGACTTTTTTCATCACCAGGCAAGACTGGGTGAATATGGAGGGTTGGGCACAAGGGACATGACGTTCTTTGGTCAAAAACTGCTGAACACTCAGGGCGGTGTGGGCAGGTATGCTCGTAAATCACCCACCATGAAATAGGCAAACACGATGAACGCCATCTCCAAAAAAAAAAAATTCACTAAAGCTGAAGGCAGCCTCTCACAACAATGCTAGCTGGTACACTATGCTCATGGGCTCCTAGAATACTTACCTGGTGGGGGAAGCCTGTACTACAAGAGGCCTGCCCTCCAACAGATAATTCCAGGTTTTTTCAGGTCCCCCCTCATTACTGTAAAAATCCTGAGAAAACAGATGTGAAGGCGCTTTCTAAACTCTAACATGCAACCCTCACTGTCTAATGATAATGACTGCCATGGCCCACTCATCCTTCCCACCTGGAATCTTTTCTAGCCTCTCTCTGCCCAGGTAAATCTTCCCTGGAGTTCAAGTTCTAGGCTTTGTAGGGTTCTCCACCCTACCCTTCCAACACTACGTTTGCTGTGGCCCTGATTGTTCACATCTGCAGTGGGGTGTTCAAAGCTCAGGCAGCCTGCACTGGAACCCCACCTGTGGCACTTCCTACCTGAGAGCCCTTGGGCAGGTCACCTTCACATCTACAAAACGGAAAGGACACTTGATCGCACAGACTTGCTGTGGGGAGCAAAGGAGCCCTTCATGTACAATACTCAGTTCAATACCCTGCATGCAGTAAGCGCTCAAACCACTGTCGCTGTCCCCATTGCTGAAGATTGCTCCCTGGTTCCTAAGTTTGTCTTCTCTCCCCCACAACTGGGTTTTCATCCTTGAGAGCAGGGGCCTGTTCTATCCATTTCTGTGACTGTCCCTGACCCCACACCCATTCCAGAAAGGTGCTGAGTTCACAGTATTTTCTAATAAAGACACTCGTTGAACTGATTAAAATGAATTGCTTTCCTCCAAACAGTGCTCGGATCTTTCATGTAGTCCCATCACTGCCAGCTTGAGAAAGTCAAGGTCCACAGGGTGAAGTGACCTCTTCTGATGCTATCATCAAATTTAAAATGAGCAATTCCTAAAGCACTTAGCCAAGTCTCTACTGAGATATCCTACCTCATGGAATATGCTACGTTAGTTAACAGTCTAGAAATATTCCAGAGAAATAGATTCGATGTGGGAACTTCTGCCAAATTCTGGAATATTCTCTTTTCCTTTGGGACATAAACTTTCATCTTATAGATGCAGATAGCATTAAAAAAATATATATGTGCTTGAACGTAAAAAATTCTATAGAACATTCTCGAGGCCAAGTGTTAGTACTTCATTATTGGTGAAACAGTCCTAGTATTTTGGAACTAAACTCCCTGGGATGTCATAAGGTTCACGTAGAATTCTACACCATAATAAGTCATATATTAATGGATAGACTTCAGCAATTTACAAAATAAATATGACTTAAATGTATGTTTTGAGAATAGTAACTATAAACTATAACACAGTCAACAAAAAAATTTCTCTTTTCAGATGTCATCAGTAACTACTCACAATTGCTCTAGAAAAATCACATCCACTATATATATATATTTTTTTCTTTTTTTTTTTTTTGAGTAGGAGTCTCACTCCATCGCCCAGACTGGAGTGCAGTGGCTGTTCCCGGCCACCGCAGCCTCGACCTGCTGGGCTCCGGCGATCCTTCTGCCTCAGCTTACCAAGTAGCCGGAATTACAGGCACATGCTACCACGCCCGGCTAATTTTTTTTTTGATTTATTGTAGAGATGAGCTCTCGCCAAGTTGCCCAGGCGGGTCTCGAACCCGCGTGCTCAGGCAATCCACTCATCTCAGTCTCCCAAGGCGCGGGATTACAGGCTGAGCCACCGAGCCCAGTTTATTTTCCCTTTTTAAAAAAAATTGTAGGTATTCTAGTGAGTGTAAAGTGGTATTTCATTGTGATTTTGATTTGCATTTTCCTTATGACTAGGATAAGGAACATTTTTTTTTCATGCGTATTGGCCATTTGTGTATCTCTTTAAGACATGCCAACTTTGGGAGGCTAAGACGAGTGGATTGTCTGAGCCCATGGGTTCGAAACCAGCCTGGGTAAGTTGGTAAAACCTCATCTCTACAATGTATCAAAAAATTAGCCAGGCATGGCAGTGTGCACCTGTAGTTCCAGCTACTTGGAAGGCTGAGGCAGAAGGATTGTCTGAGCCTAGCAGGTAGAGGCTGTGGTGGCTGTGAGTTTACCACTACACTCCAGCTTGGGCAACAGAGTGAGACTCAGACTCAAAAAGAAATAAAAATAAAGCCAGTCATTGAACAAAAACATAAACCTTCCTAAATAACAAAAAACTAAAAGAAAAAAAAAGACCAAGCCACGGTCAGTGGCTCAGTCTGTAATTCCGTGCTCTGGGAGGCTGAGGTGAGTGGATTGCCTGAGTCCGCGAATTGGAGACCTGCCTGGGCAACTTGGAGAGGCCTCATCTCTACAATAAATCAAAAAATTAGCCAGGCGTGGTAGAGCACACCTGTAGTTCCAGCCACTTGGAAGGCTGAGGTGGAAGGATCACCGGAGCCCAGATCATGGCTGCGGTGGCTGGGAGCGGCCACTGCACTCCAGTCTGGGTGACTGAGTGAGACTCCAACTCAAAAAAAAAAAAATTGTTAAAAAAAAAAGAAAGACTACAGATATTATATGTGTATGTATATAACAGACTTGGAATAAATGTAAATATAAAAATGAAGTCAAACACATCCATCATATTATGCTGTTGTAAAAAGGATTACAGAATCTGTGTTGTGTGGTTTTTTTTTTTGAGTTGGAGTCTCACTCTGTTGCCCAGACTGGAGTGCAGTGGCACGCTCCTGGCCACCGCAGCCTAGACCTGCTGGGCTCCAGTGATCCTTCTGCCTCAGCCTTCCAAGTAGCTGGAACTACAGGCATGTACTACCATGCCCAGCTAGTTTTTGCTTTTATTGTAGAGACGAGGTCTCACCAAGTTGCCCAGGCTGGTCTTGAACCCCCAAGCTCAGGCAATCCTCTCTGTATCGGACTCCCAAAGTGCTGGAATTACAAGTTGAGCCACCGCGCCTGGCCCTTTTTTCTTTTTTTTTGAGTTGGATTCTCACTCTGTTGCCCAGGCTGGAGTGCAGACATGAGGTCTCACCAAGCTGCCCAGGCTGGTCTTGAGCCCGTACGCTCAGGCAATCCTCTCACCTCGGCCTCCCAAGGTGCTGGGATTATAGGAATATGCCACCATGCTCAGTCAATGGTTAACTTTATATTAGTGTCTTTCATGTAATATCTTAGTCTTTTCCATCCTCCCTGGGACTTCCAACCCATTGACACAACTTTTACCTTTTCTCTACCAGTCACCTCCCGTCTTGTCTTCACTTCCCTTCTTAGCTTACATTCCATGGTTCAGCACTAAAACCATTCCTTGCAAACACACTCAACTCCCTCCTCTTCTATCACACTTAGCTGGCACCTGCACCTAACAACTGGACATTGCAGGAGAGTACCACACCATCATACTAACTGGACTCACCTCATAATAACCACAGACTGCAAATGGGCCCTCAATGCTGCCAAATTCACCTATAACATTTCCCTAACAAGGCAGGGTGTGGTGGCTTACACCTGTAACCCCAACACTTTGGAAGGTTGAGGCAAGAGAATGCTTGAGGCCAGGAGTTTGAGACCAGTCTGGGCAACACCTTTATATGTGTATTTAAAAAATTAGCTGGGCTCGGTGGCTTAGCCTGTAATCCCACGCCTTGGGAGGCTGAGGTGAGTGGACTGTTTGAGCCCGCGGGTTCGAGACCCGCCTGGGCAAGTGAGACCTCATCTCTACAATAAATCAAAAAATCAGCCAGGCATGGTAGCGCGTGCCTGTAATTCCAGCTACTTGGAAGACTGAGGCGGAAGGATCGCCGGAGCCCA
>CAUYQG010287135.1:0-17866 GCA_963574415.1 Tarsius wallacei | reverse complement strand
CAATTTGAATGTGTGTAAAAAGTCAGTTTAACCTTATTGACAAATCTATATATATATATACACACACATAAATATAGATATATAAAAATTTTTTGTCTTGCTTCAGTAGAGAATCTCTTTGTTTTCAACAATTTGATTATAACATATCTAGATGTGTATTTCTTTGAGTTCATTATATTTGGAATTTGGCGACTCTTGGATTTATAAATCAAATTTCAGTGGTGATGACTATCATTTCTTAAAAAGTCTTTCTGCTCCACTCTTCCAATAAAAACTCTTAGAGACAAAATATCTCAAATTCAAATCACTAAAAAAAAACCTTTTTCACATCTGTTTAAAAGGCAGAGAGCTAAGTGCTAATATAGAAATATAGGCCATATCTGTCCTCAGGGTGTTTTTATCTTGATCATGTTTCAACAGAAATAAACAACAGAATCAGGCATTAAATGACTATTCACACAGGAAGTATCAGCACAAGTTATTAATGGCAATACTGAATGAAGTGAGAAATAAGATATCCAATATATGCATAAAGAACAAAATATTAAAATGACTATAGGTATAGGAGCCAATAGAAACTTTAAAAATGAAGTAAAGTCAATTGTCATTATTTGCAGATTTCTTGTTTGTAAATTCACCTAATGCTAATGTTTATTTATAGCCCCCAAATCAATAACACAGGACTTTTGTAATCATTTGCAGACAAGTGAATAGCAAAAAATTTGTCACCCAACGTGTAAAATACAAACAAGGCAATGCCCCACATTCTAGTTCAGTTGTCATACAAATGTCCTTTATGTAGTGGGTTAGTACCACATTTTTCATACTTTTGTGTTTTCTGTAAGTGATGTTGGTTTTTAAAGTAATTTCAAGCACAAGTGTTAGAGTGCTGTCTGGTGTCCCTAAGTGCCACAAGGCTGTGAAATACTTTAAGGAAAATATGGCTTAGGTAAGTTTAGTTCAGGCATGAGTTATAGTATTGTTGACCATGAGTTCAGTGTTAAAGAACCAATGATATACATTGAATAAGGTGCTTTTAAATAGAAATACCCATAAGATGGGATTATTCATGGAAAGTGTAACAAAAAAAAGTTATAATCAGGGACTCCTTAAAAAAAAACCCCAGTATCTCACCTAGGAGCAATGGTTCAGTATTTGCTAATTTGGTGTTTGTGGTGACTCTATAGAATGTAACTAGTGAGAATAACAAGAATCAACCATACATAGTAACTAAGATTAGAGAGCCAATTGACAGTTTAACAGTCAAATAGATACAAAGGAAGAATTAGTATAATGCAATGGAAATCTAAAAAAAAAAACTCCAAAAAATGCAGCACAAAGAAAACAAAGAACTGGACTATATGAGGAGTTGTTTAACTGTCCTTTCTATCGAATAGATTTAATTAACCACTATCACGATTAAAGAAGGCTTCTTAAAAAAAGAGGCATTTTAGGTTGGGCTCAGTGGCTCACACCTATATTTTAGAAACCATAAAGGAACTGACTCTCAAATGTATATAGATAAGCAAAGAATGTAGAAAAGTCAAAACTAAATTGAAACAGAAGTTGGAGGATGTAATTAATTATCTAATTGCAAGACCTACTTTAAAGCAATGAGAACCAAGACAAGTGTAGTATTAACAAAGACAGACATATAGGTAACAGATACACACATTTTGGGAGGCCAAGGTGAGAAGATTGCCTGAACCCACGGGTTCAAGACCAGCCTGGGCAATTTGGCAAGATCTCATCTCTACAATAAATCAAAAATTTAGCATGGCTTGGTAGCACATGCCTATAATTCCAGCTACTTGGAAGGTTAGGCAGAAGAAGGTTGAGATTACAGTGGCTATAAGCATGCCACTGCACTCCAGCCTGGGTGACAAAGTGAGACTCAGACTCAAAAAAAAGGAAAAAAAAAGGCATTTTAGAAACCATAAAGGAGCTGACTCTCAAATGTATATAGATAAGCAAAGAATGTAGAAAACTCAAAACTAAATTGAAACAGAAGTTGGTGAATGTAATTAATTATCTGATTTCAAGACCTACTTTAAAGCAATGAGAACCAAGACAAGTTTAGTATTAACAAAGACAGACATATAGGTAACAGAAGAAATAAAATGTCTAGAACAAGATCTATACTAATACATTCAACAGATTTTTATATCAATATGATTAGTGAGTCCACTGGGTAAAAGAGCTTTAACCAATTTGTTGCAAGAACAACTGGATATTCATATTTTAAAAAAGATAACTTATCTCTGTCATGCTCCATATATTTAAGTGCCAACAAATAATTACCTCCTAAAGAAACTAGTCTGATTTCTCCTTATGAAAAATACATAACTTCTAGTGTTTCTCATGTAATTTTGGGGTTAGGCAGAATTCTGAAGGTGTCTACTGAAGATTCTTTTCCCTTGGCTGTTCAATCAAATGTTAACTGAGGAACTGCTGTGAACAGACACTAGAGATGATGTTAGGACTACTGATCTGCTGATGGTTAAGCCCAATGTAATCACATAAGGCATTCAGCAGAAAAGATTGGCCAAGAGTCCTTCAGAGAGATGAGATAGAGAAGAATGCTGGGGAGAAGTAAGTATGAAAGAAACTCTACCCACTAATGTTGGGTGGCCACATGAAAAGCAGCAGGAATTTGGACAGCTTCTAGGAACATTTAAGATTGACACCCACCTCCAACCCCACTGACAGCCAGCAAAGAAACAGATATCTTAGAATTACAGTCTGCCAACAACCTGAATAAGCTTGGAAGAGGATTCTTCCCAGAGCCTTCCAACAAGAGCACAGTCTTATGAAATCTTAGGCATAGAAAGCAGTCATGCCAAGCCAGATTCCTGATGTATATAATTGTGAGATAATATATTTTTGTTGTTTTATAGTTATTAAGCCTCTGCAAATCCACTAGAAAGAAAGGCAAAAGTGAGAAACAAAATCTCACCAGAATCTTGATCATTTTCTTCTATTCTCAGGAAAAAGGCAGCATTTCTAAGGCATGATCTATGCTGTTGTCTTCTGATTTTGAACTTCTCACAAACTATTTCTAATCAAGGGTAAAACAGACTTTTTGGAGAGGGGCCAAATTTTAGAATTGTGACAATTACTCAATTCCCCTCTCATGATGGACACATTTTTAAAAGTACAAAGCTAGGGTTGGAAAAAAAGCCTCCAGCGATGAGACTAATCAGCACATATACAAATGGGAAATTTTAAATCCTCTATCCTCACCCTAAACATAGATACAGAAAAAGGCAATGGGATCCTGAACTATCTTCTCTCTTGTACAGAATCAGAGCAAAGCAACTTCTGGTGGGATAGCTGACACTGGATGTCTACTCTGAGGTCTGGCAGGTTCTAGAAGCTAGAGACCCAAGTTCTAGAAGGGAAATCAAAACAAGGTAGGTGGAAATTGCAAATCTGTACACCAGGTGCTATAGGGTCCCCCCCCACTATATTATAGGTTCTTAAGTCTGTAAATCAAATTTCTTTATACCTAAATCTTCCCACTTGTAGCAAAAGTTCTATTTAAAAGACACTTCTCAAAAAGAAGACAAAGGAGCAGCCAACAGACATATGAAACAATGCACAGTATCACTAATCATCAGAGAAATGCAAATCAAAACCACATTGAGACACCACCTAAGTCCTGTAAAAATAGCCATCATTAATAAAACAAAAAAGCAACAAATGTTGGTGAGAATGTGGATAAAAGGTAATGCTTCTATAATTTTGGTTGGGAATGCAAACTTATGCAACCTGTATTGAAAACAATGTGTTGATTCCTAAGAGTACTAGAAATTGACCTTCCAAACAAACCAATAATTCCTCTTCTGGAATATACTTGGAGGAATTTTAAAAATTCTACAAAAAAGATACCTGCACACACATTTATTGCAGCACTATTCACAAAAGCAAAAACATGGAAACAACTGTGCTGCACATCAACACTGGACTGGATTTTTTAAAATGTGGTACATATCTAGCCATAAGGAAGAACAAAATTAAGGACTTCACAGCAACTTGGGTAGATTTGGAGTCTATCATACTCAGTGATCTATCACAGAAACAAAGAACCAAGAACCACGTTCTCACTCATAAATGGACCCCGAATACCTATCATAATACTACAAAAAAGTATTGGCATTAGTGGGACACTGCCATGGGGGGGAGGAGAGGTGGTGGCACATAACAGTGATAAGGGTACCTGATCCCAATCAAGGTGAAGTGAGGGCCAATGGGAGGCCCAAACTTCACCTGTACCTAGACCACTTATATACTCAATCCTGACTTGTACCCCACATCTTTAAAATACAAAACATAATAAAAGTTGTTTGCTTAAGACACTGCATTAGATACTGTTCTAGAAGTTTCTGTTAATGGTGATGCAGTTGGTGATAGGTCAGGTCAGGACACCTCTACAGGACACACAGGCAGCTAAAAAAAGTTTCCTCTGGGGTGCACAAGAAGAAATTTTGCAGTCAGTTTCATTAGGACCCACACCAAAGTCTTCTCCAAGCCCCAACATGAACTCCAACTGGCCCACTAGAACAGGAGAAACCAGGACATACATATACCACACACCAATGTATTCTGTGGGAGATGCTTCCCATCATAGCCATGCTGCAAAACAAACCCACCAAGAATCAACTGAGCCCAATCCACAAGAGTCTGCCTGGGTCAAAACAGAACTACCAGATGTGCTTAGAATTGACCAACCCAAGGCCAGTTCCCTCACATGTTGCCCAAGGTAGCCCCAGCAGCCACTGGTTGGGATTCTAGCCAGGACCCTCTTCAACTGAAGTGAACACTCAGGTAGAATCGATTCACATAGAAAAAAAATGGCTGAAGAGAAATGAAGGGTGTCTGCTGGAAACCTCTGTACAGGATAAACAGTCAAGGTGCACAGACATCTAACTTCAGAAACAATTGTTACGCCTCCAAACTGTACTCCCAGAAACCTCAGCAGCTGAGCACTGTTGTCTCAGACGCTGTCCTAGGCCAGACTGCACTTTCTAGGAAGCTCAACAGCACAGGAGTCTCAGTTCCCAGAAAAGGCAAACAGGGACTATACATGGGAGACTTCACTCCCCAAATCCAATCTTTGACTACATTTAGAGTCAAAGAAATGTAACAACAATTTATCATATAATCTTAGGCTTTGAAGATAATTAGAACAAAAAAGCTAAAGAACCCACAAATGGGAGAAGCGAACATAATGTGATAACCTCAATCAGTGATGTGGACAGAGACTATCTTCTTCAATTATGGAAACTTTAACACAGTAGATAGCTACATGGTTCAAGGTATCCTGTCCAAAAATATATACCTGGTATAATATCTGATGTATAAGGTTAGAAGTGGAAGAGGAAGCTCTTAAACATTTTCACAAGGCTTCTTTGATGCAAAAATACTTTACTATTTTGCTAAAGGCAATTTGCAGTTAGTGCATTCATACTCTTATTTCTTACCTGCTAATGGAGGCAGAATGCATCACTGGAATTCCTGCCATAAATTTCAGAAATTTCTCTACTGTATGTACTGATACCGCTTGAGGACAAGAACATTCTCACAACCGTTATATTTTTAGTCACTATGAGCTCACTGTGAATTCATGGTGGTCACTGATTATAAGGTTCTTCTAAAAAACACTTTCCTCATTTCTATATTCAAGGGATTTCAGAGTTGCTATTTAACCAAATTATCACCTAGACTCTTCTCAAGTCTTTTCCACATTAAATGTATAATTTTTGACTACATATTTGTAATATGAAAGATACTACTGAAGGCATGAACACATTCACTGCATTTATAAGATTTCTGTCTTTTTCTAATCCTCTGATATCTTCTGAGGGTGCACATCTGGCAACTGACTGTCCCACAAGGACTATTGTCCTACCTTCAAGGAGCCCACCAATGTTTAATGATTCCTGGGGGGGCACAGAAGGTATCTGCAGTCACATTAACAGGGCTTTCCCCTGTGTGAGTGCACTAGTGCCTAATACACTGTTTCTCACTGTGGAAGGATGTTGGGAGCAAATGTGATGTGGGGAGCAGACAAGCACTGTCACTGTAGCAGGCCTTGAGTAAAGGCCCAAACGAAGGCAAGGTCTCACTTAATGGCCCCAAGCTCGTAGGCAAGGTCTCTCTTGGAAGCTCTGCATCCTAGCCAAAGGCAGGCTGTGAGGGATGCAGCCTGCTACAAGAAACAGTGTCTCAGATGCCCACACATCCAGGTGCACATAGCATAAATAAAGCCTTAGTCACAACAAGATAACCGTGAAACAGCTTGCCTTCTAGGTGGCAATATAATTCCACTGTGGCTCCCACACAGACCTTGAATCCCTTCCAACTTTCTTTGTGCTTAATTATAAAATAAACATTCTGAGCTAGTTTGGGGTCACTTCTCCTCCATCAGAGGAAAGTGTACCACCTGGCCTCAGCTTTTCTCTGTGTCTTTGTGTCTGTGTCTTAATCTCTCACTGCTCTCTCTTGGGATCCCTCAAGGCAGCCACATAGGCCACGGCAGAAGGACTGTCCACCTTCACTGAAATTCCATGTTTCTCCCTTGTGTGTATTTTCTTATGTTTAAAAAGGCAAAACATGTAGAAGTATGCTTTCTTACATTCATCACAGTAATAGGGCCTCTCTTCTGTATGAGTTCTATGATGTAAGATAAGCACTGACTTTGAAATGAAGGCTTTCTCACAGTCACCACATTCATAGGGTTTCTCTCCTGAGTAAATTCTTTGGTATCTAATGAGTTTGGACTTCTGCAAACAGATCTGTCCACATTCAGAACATACAAAGAGAGTGTGTCTTGTGTGGTATCTCTGATTTGACACAGCCAGACCTTCTGGCTCAAGACCTTGCCACAGTCAGTGCAGCCATAGAGTTTCTGTCATGTGTGAGTTCATTTATGCATAAGCAGATTGCCATTCTGAATGAAGGTTTTCCACATTCATCACAGTTTAGGGTTTCTCTCTGGTGTGAGTTTGTTGATGTATAAGAAGATTGCCCTTCTAGATGAAGCCTTTTTCACATTCACCACATGTATAAGGTTTTACTCCTGTATGAATTTGTTGATGTAAAATAGATGATTTACTGGAAAAATGTTTCCCACATTCACTGCACTCAAGGGGTTTCTCCCCTTTGTGAGTTATCTGAAGTTCAGTGAAGTTGTGCTTATTGTAGAAGGTTTTTCCACATCCGCTACATTCACAGGATTTCTTTTCCATAAAATCCTTTCATTCTCAGTGACCTGAGTTTTCATGAGGAAAACTTCCCCACATTCAGTTCATTCATGGGCTGTGTATATATTTTGTGCATGCTGATGTTTACAAAACTGCAACTTAGTGCTGATGAGCTTTCTACTGTCACAGGATTCCACTTTAGTGTGAGTTTGTTCATGATTGTCATGGAGAAAGCCATCTCCATTAAGCTCAGCAGGTTCCTTTACATTGCATCTTCTGCTCTGGCTGGTTAAACCTAAATATGATTTCAAAGCTTTTCCATGCTTACAGACTTTTACCAGCCCTTTCAGCATTTTTTGGTTTCTCAAGTGCTGCCACAGGTAATCATCAGATATCTCAATTCCTAAGAGAGACCAATAAATCTTTCATGAGCATCACGTGGAATAAAATTATTTCAAAATGCCCTGAGGTTAGCTAGCTCATTAGTGGAAATCACATGATTTTTATTATAAATCAAAAAATTGCTGGGCATGGCACAGCCTGTAGTTCCAGCCACATGGAAGGCTGAGGCAGAAGGATCACCTGAGTCCAGTAGGTCAAGTCTGGGATGGCTGTGAGCAGGCCCCTGCACTCCAGCTTGGGTGACAGAGTGAGACTCTAATTTTTAAAAAAATTAAAAATGTATCCATGAGTCTGTGGTTTCTTCTGATACCAAGTACATGATGTATTTTCCAACATCAAGCCTCCAACTCTCTGATTCCCTGATGCCAACTAGGTATCCTACAATCCAATCATACTCTAACATTAACTACCTGGAGTTACCAGACTGCACAGGTTTAAGACCTCAGCCCCACGAGACTGTCCTCATATCAGGTGCCAGTTACAAGCACTGGGTCTCCAGGTTTCCTGAACTTCTGTCTGACAAGGCTACAATGTGGGAATTGCCATGATCTCTCCCATAAGGTTTGATAATTTGCTAGAATGACTCACAGAACTCAGAAAAATTTCACACTGTTCTAGTTTATTATAAAGGATACAAATGAGAGAGGAGATAGCTAGAGAAAGCTCGGCAGACAGAAAGGGCAGATCCCCCAGTAACAGGTCCCACTGCATGCCTATGGAACTGATACACTTTCATTGGTAAACAATATCCCTAGAGGCTCTCAAGCGGGAGCTTAAGTGCTCACTGCTGGGATAGAAAAACAACCAATCAGCTTACTGTCAAGTGCCAATCAGTTCACCAATAAGCTGTTACCTTCTTTCAATAGGTTCTTATTACTGACAAATCAGAACATTTGCTGCCAGCCAATCACTTCACAGCTAGTGCAAGCCAACTGGCTTGGTCTTAAGGTTATATAAGCTCTAGGTTTCAGTTCCAAATCAGCAACCCCTTTGGTTTCCCTCACACTGTGGAAGTTTTTCTGTCCTCTCAATAAATGCTGCTTTCTCACTTTCTGGCCATCCTATTCATGTCCCTTGTTATTCTTGGGCATGAGACAAGAACACTGACCTGAAGAGCTGCTATAGATCATTGGTGTAGAAGAGCCATGCACCCCAGAGGCTGGCTTGCCAGCCACTGGAACCAGTTGAACCAGAAGAGCTGCCGGCAGAAGGGGAGACCCTGAAACTGAGACACACCTGTGGTTAGGCTTGCCAGCCCACCAAATCAGCAACACTATTAGGGCTCGGCTTGCCAGGTCATTAGAGCTATCACTCCTGGGGCTAGGATTGCCAGCCCATCAAGCTGACATTCTCTGGGACTCAGCTAGCTGGCCCATTATACTGATACTCTGGAAACTAAGGCTGACCTGAAAAATCCATATTAAAAATGAATAGCCAGAAGAGGTAGAAATTCCAAAGGGTCCCAAACACAGAAGTCTCTGTTCTCAAAAAGTTGGGATGCATCACCATTTTCACATGTGATCTCCAAACCCCAAAGGGGTGCTTATGGTGGTTTTATTGCTAGGCATGTTTGATTAATTCATCAACCACTGACAAAAGAAACCATAGGTTGTAAGTGGGACTGAAAGTTTCAACTTCCTAATCAAGGCTTGGTCTTTCTGGTGACCAGCCTCAATCCTGAAGGCATCTAGAGGCCTACCCAAGTTACCTCATTAGCATAAACCCATTAGCATAGTATAATTAAAAGATATTGGTTATTAATCACAAAATACACTTCTATTGCTCAGGAAATTCTAAGCGTTTTAGGAGATCTGTGCAAGAAATCAGAGACCAAATTTATTATACCACAATGAGTAATTTCTGTAATTAAAATAATAAAGGCAATAAAAGAGGTGAGAGGTTAAAGATGAACTTGAACACAGGGAAGGACTTTGTATATCTGAGACAAGGTAAAGCTCTAAAGCAAATCCCATGGATCTCAATAGCCCAAGCCATCACCAAACAGAATTTTCTACTCTTTATGGCCAAATCTGTACTGAAACACCAGTTCAGGAAATGTTCATGGAGGAGCTTTGAAAGTCATACCTTCCACTTCCCAGAAAATTAGGGTTATTCACATAAAACCCAGATAGCAACAAGGCTAGGTATATAGGCATCCAGACTGTGAGCCCTGGAAAATTGTGTCCACTGAATGCTATTTAGTCTAGTACCACAGAGAAATCAGAATAGTCATTCAAGAAAAATTCATACAAAACCTGCTTGTATGTCCTTTAGAAAAATTCGGTTAAGGACAACAGTCAACCTCATCACTTTAGCAAAAACAATCAATGAATCTTTCTAAGACTTAAGTGCCATGAAATACTGACATACTCTAAGGAACTGATCTGCTCAGAGTCAGTGTGTATTATTATAACCTCTGATGATTCTCTGGGTATGATTGCTGTCAGATATACTGGATGCAAGCTGACACGTAACATAGTCAACAAGGTTCTACAGAGTAACACATATTCCAGCACAGGTCATGTAGTATTAACTCTATGAACAATGTATTCCTGATCCCATTTTGTCCTAATTTTAAAGGTACAAACTTTAAGTCTATTTTTTCCCCAGAGCCCCTTTTTTACAATTTATATCTTCATTTCAATGAACTGATTTCTTCAGGTCTCCACAAACTCATTGGGAAATCAAATTAAGAATAAAACAAACTAAAAGTCACTTGGGTCTTTGTCATTTTTTTCTGTTTCAGGAAATACCCAGTAAATAGAATGCTGTGTTTGGTCTCGTCTGGATCTGTCCTCAACGTAGGTTAGGAAATCTGAGTCTCCTATCAAGGGTGCCCCAAGAACCAATATTCAAGTCCAAGTTAAGGAACCTCCTCCTTCCTTCTCTTAAACTTTCTTGCCCCTGGAAATCCAGGACCTGTGAGGTAAAGAGCAAGTTCATTTGGGTGACACAATTCCTCTGGGTCTGAATGATCTCTCTGCTTCTGCAAGCTCACTTTAAGTTAAGATCAATATTTCTTTTTTAATCAGATTATGAAATACATATATTTTTTTAGTTTCACATTTTCCCCCAGATTTTTAAAAATTTATTTTTTAAAGATGTGAGGTACAATTCAGGATTAGGTATACTGTTGGAGACCACTATCATCCTTGAACTCTGCTGAAAACATATTTGGCATTTGTGCAAAGTCACAAGCAGTCAAGAATGCCTATGCTGAGGCAAATTCTAAAAGTAAAATGTCTGTTGTGTTAGAATAGATAAAAATTTATCTATTGTCTTGCAAGCAGTTGCACTATATCTTATAAAAAGTCATGCTTTATCACTAAAGCTTTCTAAGATCAAAACAGGAAGTTTTCTTTGCACTGTCTGCACTTTGTCCTTGAAGCCTTACTTAACTACGTCATTTTGTACTAATAAAAGCCTGGTAGGTAAGAAACTTGGGTCCTTTGTCCTGTGAGGCAAAGTGCTCCCTGATTCCCCCACCTTCTAGATCTAAAAGTGTTTATGAATTGGGTTATACTGCATCGTTCCTCTTTCAGGAAACTTTGCCATCCACCTGTATTAGAAGCAGCAGTATACAAGTTGTCATTGTACAGGTAAAGTTTGGGTCTACCTTTGGACCCCATTTTGCATGGTTTGAGATCAGGTACCCTTATTAATGTTATATACAACCTCCCACCATCTGGTCAGTTTCCTGCTACTACAAGTCCCTTTCTTACAGTATTATGGTAAGTGTTCAGGGTCCACTCATGAGTGAGAACATTTGGTGTTCTGTTATTTGTTTCTGTGATAAATCACCAGGTAATATATTCTAATTCCATCTAAGTTGCTGTGAAGTCCATAATTTTGTTCTTTATGGTTGCATAATATGCCATCTTGTAAGTGTTCATTTTTTTATCCAGTCCAGTTTTGATGGGTAGCATGGTTTATTCCATGTTTTTGAGACTGTAAATAGTGCTGCAATAACATGCATGTGCAGGTAATATTTTGTAGAATGATTTAAGTTCATCTGGGTATATTCCCAGAAGAGGGATTACTGGATCATATGAAAGGTCAATTTCTGGTTCTTTTACAAGTTGACACACTGTTTTTCATAGAGGTTGAACTAGTTTGCATTTTCACCAACAGTGTAGAGGTGTTTCCTTTTCTCCACATGCTCGCCAGCATCTGCTGTTTTTTGTTTCATTAATGATGATAAGGCCAGTATTTCTAGCTGCACCCTTATCAGGTGCACTAGTCTTTACACCCCAGTGTAATGAAACTTAATACACTGAATTTGATATAGATATGTCATGAATGAGAGACAAAAGATGGGGAAGGAGAACCAGCATGGAACAAAGCCTCAACAACAGTGGACTTCACAGACAGATCAATTGAGGGTCCTAGAGAAGGTGAAGATCTGGGCATTTTTTTCTCAAAATCATGTGTGTCCACATACCTGTTTGTATAGGTATAATGTGGGCCAAATAGCGGCTTTCCAGAATATATATCCATGTCCTAACCCCTACAAACCTCTGAATGTGACCTTATTTGAAAAAAGTGTCTTTGCAGGAGAAGCTGCAAATCTCAAGATTATATCATCCTGAATTATCTAGGGGGGCCCTATGTCCACTGACAAGTGTCCTTATAAGAGACACACAGGCCCAGCACGGTGGCTCAAGCCCATAATCCTAGCACTAAGTATATACACATATATAAACATATACATAAAGTATTATGTAGGTCTAGTAACGGGGATTAATTGAATGAATATTAATATATACATTCAATGCAATACTGTGCAGCTATTATAAATACTCTGTTTTTGCTCACATCAGCAATCCCAGTGCTTTGGGAGGTCAGGGCAGCATAATGACATAAGACCAGGGGATGAAGAAAAGCCTAGGTAATATAGCAAGACCCCATCTCTACAAAAAACAAATTTTTAAAATTCTATATTCAGTAAAAAAGCAAAAACAACAACAAAAAACCACATAACTCAAAGTTGTGGACAGAATAGTTGTTTTCTGCCATAATATAAGTGTGTGTGTGTGTGTGTGTGTGTACACACACACATACAAAAAAATCCACACGAAAATATGAATGTGATTATATCTAAATATTAGGTAGGTCATTTTCATTCTCTTGATTATTTTTCATAAGCATGTAAAATACTTTAATGGTAAATACTGTTGCCAAATCATACTGTAAATTTGTGGTCTTTTAAGTTTTTATTATTAAAAAAGTAAAATGACAGAAAAGAAACACCAGTTATAAATTTTATAAAGTATAAAAGTACAAATACAGAAAAAATAGCAGTTGTTATTGAGTCATAAATAATATGTACATACCACTAACCACAATTGTGTATTTTAATTCCCTTAATTCACAACAACCTCAAGAGAGGGACTTAGCTCTTCTTTGCACAAATGAAGAAATAAGACTCGGGCTTATTAACTCATCCAAGTCATCCAGCACAGCAAGAATCTAGACTAAAAAGCCAAAGTCATTTCTACTCAAATTCCACACGCTTGCCACTGGGCCAATATGATTTGGAGTTGCCATATTGTTCACCTAGAAAATATAAAGAAATAAATTAAAAAGTTATCAGTAAAACTTTAATTGTAAAAACATAAACCCAGAGTGCAGTACAATCCTCTGGTGCAGTGGTCCCCAACTTTTTGGCATCAGCAACCAGTTTCATGGGAGACAGTTTTTCCACAGATGGGGAAGGCGGCAGATCATCAAGCATTAGATTCTCAGAAGAAGGGCACACCCCAGAACCCTTGCATTGCAGTTCTCCATCAGGCCTGCAAACCTAGGAGCATCTAATGCGTTGATCTGACCCAAGGTAGAGCTGGGATCACCTGCAGCTCATCTACTGCCGTGCTGCTTGGTTCTAACAGGCCAGGATGGGTACTGGTTTGTTAACTGGGGCTTGGGAACCCTTGCTCTATAGTTCATCTGAGCAAACAGTGATTCATTAATCAGAAAGCATCAAACCAAAAGTTTATGGCACCTGTGCTTAAAGCATTAGAGGCAAGAATTGAGAGGGTAAATTATAGGGTTTGTAGGAGGATGGGAGAGGAGATTGTAGTTAAAACTCAGCATATAAACCTTGCAAATGGATCTCAGAGTTACAATGTCCTGAAAAGCTAACACTGTGCTCTAACAGTGTCCTGCTACTAATCACTTTCCTGTCAATATCTGCTTTCTTTGAGACCCACATTCCAAAGCTATATGATTAATAATGCCCTGATACTGACTGTCAGTGTTTGATTTCCTAAAAATACATTTCAAAGACAAGTGATTAACAATATCCTGAGAGTGACTGATTTAATGTGGACATCTGCACTTCCAGGCTGTAGGACTGGCCTCAGCAGTACTAACATCTGCATTTCAAGGCCAGACAACTGCCCAATAAGCCAAGACTGGGATTTTATAAGTGGCCTGCAAGAGAACAAAGGCCGCTGGTTTCTCTCTATAAGGTCAGCCTCCCCTTCTTTTCTTTTCTTTAATAACCCTTTTTAAACACCAGTGGCTCATCTCTTCCTTCTTGGCATATGTTACATTTTTGGTGCCGAAACCCAGGAAGAAGTTTTGGCTGGTACTCACTGGATCACCCCTCTCTTGCTCTGTTGCGGGAAAACAGAGAGGCCATGACACCGAGGCAATCTTAGGAAGTAACGGTTTATTAGCACCACTGAGAATCAGTGGGCTAATGCTCCAAAGCCAAGCAACTTGGAGAAAGAAGAGATGGGTTTTATACCTTAGGTTCGGTAAGGGAGGAGATCAGATTGTGTGACTATACATTTTTCTTTTGAATTTGCAAGGTTGTGTTTAGCAAAATCAGATTTTCAAAGAACAAATTGTCTTCAGGGTACCCATGACAAGCAGGGGTTGTAAACCAATAACTTCACAAAGAAGGGATGTGGGGGGAAAATTGTGAATGGATTATTATCTTGCATTTTCAGGAAAATGACCTTTGGCTATTTGATTTTTTCATATCCCATTGTCTAGCAAGTCTGGAGCTTGCAGGTTGATTTTTAAAAGAAATATTTAAACTGTTATCAGCCCCTCTCTGCCACATTCCCCCTTTGATGCTCAACCCTTTATGGGTTAAGAGCATCATCTTCAATTTGGTGCAGTAACATTATGTGGGTCACAATTTTTCGTTCAACAACTGTTTCCACAAACTTAGAAATGGAGTTTATAATTATTGGGGCTATGCAAGGAAGGATAAGACAGGATCCCACCAATAGGATTATAGATCCAATAATGTACTTAAGTTCTCCCAGACCCATGAACATGTTTTCAAACCAATTGCCAATTTTTATGCCTTGCCATTTTTGCACTGGGACATAGCAAGCTTTCTAATATTGGTGGCTATATCAGTTATAGCTTTACTATTATCATCTGTTTGCAAACAACAGTCAGAGCTATTAAATTTACCACGTACTCCTTCTTCTTCTGCTAGCTGATAGTCCAAAGCTAAGTGGTTTTGATAAATTACTGCACACATTTGGGCTTGTTGTTGAGCAGCAAGCTCAAAGGCATGGTTGTTTGGTTAGTTATAACTTCTAAGACAGCTTGTAACCTGATAATGCAATTTAGCATATATATAGGCATGCAGTATACCCAACTTCTATCTTGTGCCCACGTGGCTGGGCCATAAGTATTTATAACTCTCTGGGGTGTCCATTCATCATTTATTCAAACCTGGGTCCCTCCTATATGCAACTTTTCCACATTTCCAAAATAGCCCTTTAGGGGCTTTCCAGAGGTCTGGATTTACAGAGGATAGATTTGTCCAGCTTTGACTTATAACAGGGATACCTTGAAATAGGTTAGCTTTCCTGAGCCCGCGGGTTTGAGACCCACCTGGGCAACTTGGCGAGACCTCATCTCTACAATAAATCAAAAAAATTAGCCAGGCATGGTAGCATGTGCCTGTAGTTCCAGCTACTTGGAAGGCTGAGGCAGAAGGATCGCCGGAGCCCAGCAGGTCGAGTCTGCAGTGGCTGGGAGCGGCCACTGCACTTCAGTCTGGGTGACTGAGTGAGACTCCAACTCAAAAAAAAAAAAAGAAAGAAAGAAATAGGTTAGCTTGTTCAGAGGATGGTACTGTACAGTTACTTATGTTCTGGGTGACAATAGTACATCGAGAAGATTTTGTTGCATAAGCAGGTGCCCAATACCAAACAGGTCTTTTTGGTCCAGGGCCCACTCTGCTTAAGCAGTCTTCTCCAATTACTTTTGAGGAGTGAATTCATTTTGGGGGTAGATTATTTTTCCTAACAGTTACAGAATGGTTCCATTGAAGGAGCTGGTATGCATCAAGACTAGTTCCTTTCCAAGGCCACTCTTTAGTTATTAGGGCTCCTTCACATACTCAACAATTGATGACACCAAGTGTCCAGGCTATGTTTTCAGTCAAATTTATAAACAGATTTTGGCCTACTTCCCATGGTTGTGGGAAGGAGTTTGGGCTGTTACAAATTGTACAACTCCTTTAAGCAGTTTCTCAGCTTTGGGTACAGGGGCAAGATCCCAACAAACCAAATTTGTGCTTCCAAGGATGCTACAAGCTATGACACCAGCTTTAGTGTACCAGTAGCTTTTTTTTGATAATTCAGTAAAGTATAACTGGGCATTAGGGATACAGATATGTTTGTCAGTATAACAAATTTCTGACTGGGATGAATAACAATGGAAAACTTTTACATCTGGCCAGATAGTTTCTATACATTTGCATGCTGGGTGTGTGGGGGAAGCAATAGACACCCAAATTAGGCAGAATTACATAAAAGCACAAGAAAACTTCCTATTATAAGAAAGAATGGAAATGCTAGGGAAACCCTTTCCTTACATGTTCAATGGGGTCAACTCTGTTAATTCTACAGCAAATAAAGTCAGTTCTATAGCAAATAAAATGACAGACACTATGGCACTTGGCAAATACAAAGGCTGACAAGGCAAAACAATGACTCATCAGTAAGGTCCGCTAAATCCTTAAGCTTCTGCTGTGTGTAGATTAGCCAGCCTCCAGTGTGTGACTGAAGCAAGGCTGATGTATCCTCAGACTTCAGCCATGCATAGACTAGCCAACCCCGGAGGACTAGAGCAAGGCTTGAGGAATCTGTTTTGGGTTTTTCATTGGCCTTGGTGACTTTCTGGAGGGTCAGCTTAAGGGGAGCTGACAAATCTGTGGTGCACTCCCAGTCCTGGGAAGCAGACTTAATTCTGCTGTAATGGATCGGGGGAACTATTTTGGCTACTTTGACTGCAGTTGGGATAGACAAAAGGACAGTAAATGGGCCCCTCCAGAGGGGTCTTAAAGGCTGTATATTCCATTTTTTACCCATACCATATCATCTGGCTTAAAAGAATGGGTGTCAGTAGTTAAACTAAACTAATTGTTAACTGTTCTCTGACTTGTCAATGGATGACATTTAGGGCCGAACCTAAGGCTTGTATTTGTTGTTTTAGAGTAAGATTTACTAACTCCTTTAAGTTTCCCTGTATGCCCTTAACAAGAGGGGGTGGCCACCCATAAAGAATTTCAAAAGGGGAGAAACCTGTTTGTTTGGTGGGGCTAGACCTGATCCTTAGAAGGACTATTGGCAGAAACTGGACCCAGCCTAAATGATTTTTTTTTTTTGGTCAGTTGCTGAACTTTTTTCCATAGCAGAGGCTTCTGTTCACCACCCTTTGTGCCTTCATAGAGGGGATTTGCCATGATGGAGAAGGTAGGTATTCAAATTTTATAGAACCTCACAGCCCCCAAAAATTTCCAGATTTGATGCCAGGTAGTTGGGACTGGTATTGAACACACTGCCTGTTTTTTTGTGTGTGTTTGTTTGTTTTTAATGGACCATTGCTGCAAACTAATTCTTGTTAGATTATTATTATTAGCTGTTCGACTTTTTATTTTGAACTCTGAAAATGTACAGATTTAAATGCTTTCAATTAGTCCCCTGGAGGGGTGAGACACATCAGGGAAGCTCAGAGGCTCCTGAGACTAGAAGTTGCCCATAAATCCAACAATTTGGGTAATAGAATGTACTAGCATAAGGGTAGGCCCACTTTGAATATACATTTAGTACTTAAATAGCAGCTTTAAGTCCTGTACCAGCTCTACTGTCCATTGAGGCTGTTGCTGTGGTCTGGGAACAGGGTCTTTCTGTTCAGGCTTTTATTTTTCAGGAATGGTGTGTCCAAGGCTTTATGTTTGCAGGCTTTTAATGCAGTACATGAATGATGACTAAGATGCCATA
>CAUYQG010287121.1:0-11978 GCA_963574415.1 Tarsius wallacei | reverse complement strand
TATAGGAGGGAGATTCCATTAATTCGAGAGGAAAGTGGGGCCAGATATTCGAACAATATATGATGGTTTTTATATGAGGGCTAGGAAATCATCAGGGCTGACACTGGTAATTCCCCGGACGCCGAGCGTCCTGTGAGTTATGGGCTGGCGAGCGGAGGCCCGGGTGCTCCTGTGCCCTTCCCCCACCCCCCAGCCCAGTCCCACTTGCCCGTTCGGCCGAGGTTGTGTCTGCACTTCCACTGTAAACCCCCATTACCAGAGGTTTATAACCAGGTCGTAAAAACTGGCTCCAGGGCTGGGACTTGGCATCTGCGGTCTCAATCTGATCATGTCCGTCCTCCTTGCATCTGGGGACTTAAAACACGGATTTATTGGGCTGAAAAGGCAGCTTATCTATTCCGAGGGGAGGGGAGAGGGAGGCGTGTGTCTTTGAGGGTGCGCCTGTGTGTGTGTGTGGACGTTCATCGTGTCAGTATGAGCGTGCGTGTGAGTCTGCCTGACCGTGTGCACAGGCGCTCATTTGTGCCTGCTCCCTCTTGAGAGAGCACGTACATATGTGTGTGTGAGCATGTAGGTGTGTATGTGCGACTGCGGAGCGTTGTGTGGGTGTGTGTACCGGTGCAAGCATGTAAGCTGCATTTGCGTGAGCATGAGAGCATGTGTCCGTGTGTAAGCTGCATTTGCGTGAGCATGTGTGGGTGTGTGTATGTCAGCATGTGTGAGACCATGTAGATGCATGTGAATTGTGCATGCGCATGTGTGCATATGTAAGTGTGTTCATGTGTATTAGGTGAATGTGTATCTGTGTGAGCATGTGTGCTTGGGGACGTGGGAGCATGTGTGTATGTGTGAATATGGGAGCATGTGTGTGTGAGACCAGTCACGTGTGTGGAATTGCGCATGTATGTGGAAGTATGTATGTGTTCATGCATTTTGGTGGGGTGGTTGGGGCAGGGATAGGTTTTTAATATTCCCCGTGATGATTTCAGTTAAAATTGCACCTGCTCAGGTCTGGCTCTTTACTGCGGAAAAGGAGGCCCCAGACTTCAGAGCTGCCAGCTGCTCAGAGTCTCAGTCACGGAGTGCGTGGGAGCCAAGGCGTTGGGCTAATAACGGCCTCCTGCAGCCAGCTTTCACCACGGGCCAGGCCCTGTGCTAAGCAGGTGAAAAGCCCCAGCTCATTCTGTCCTAGGACTCTGAGGGGAGAGATGTTATTATCTGCAGTTCCCAGGGGAGAAAACAGAAGTTCAGAGAGGTCAAGCCGCTGACTTGTGGCCCCACGGTGGGGGAGACAGGAGAAGGCGGGCTCAGCACCCATGCTGTGAGCCACTATGCTCTGTAGTCTTCTGAGTTGGGAAAGGCACCTGGAAACCACCCCGTGCCATCTGACCATCTTACAGTTGGGGAAACTGTGCCTGAGATGGATGCCTTGACTGTGGTTTCCTGATGAGAACGGCACCCAGCCTGGGTCCCAGGACTTTCCCCAGCTGTGCTGTGGGTGGAGGCAGGAGGGCAGAGGTGTTGGAGGAGCAACTCGGGCTCCCTAACAGCTACAGAACCCGTGCGAACAAGCTCAGGTATGTGATCCGGGGCCTCTGAGCCCCAGGGACAGCCGAGACCAGGCAGCCGAGACCAGGGATCTCTTGGGGATCAGTCTCCCCACCCTGTGCCACTTCTCTCTTGCTATTCATAAGGCACGCTGCCTCTGAGAGCTCCCGACTCCAGTGCTCAGGAGGGATGGATGACTGCTCTTCCCTAGTTCCGGTGGGAAAACCTTCAGAGAAAGAGCCTAAGCAGGCTGGCAAAGGTCGCAGCTCTGGGGAGTGATGGTGGGAGTTCCTAAACGCACCCCTCATTTGGAGTGGGCGGTCACTTCCGGACCCAGGAGTGTGGGGCAGATAAAATGACAGCTGCTTCCGTGGGCACGCGTGTCCTTTAGAGCGAGCACAGGCCTGCAAAGTCGTGCAAATGCAGCCTCAGAACCACGCAGTCAAGTCACATGCCCTTGCCGGCCCCGCCCTGGCAGATGGAACCCGGACTTTCCCTGGCTTTCAACCAGCAGTCCAGGAAGACTAGAGGCAGGGAGGGAGGGGGGAACGCTGGCTGGGGCCCTGGGAGAGATCTTCCCAGTGAAGGGATGGGCATTTCTTCTTGGAAAGAGAAGTGAGGCCGGGAATTGTGAGCCTTGGGCAAGGAGAACGAAGCCCAGAGCTGGCAGACGGCCTTGCACAGGTCAAGGTCAATGGGCTGCCTCCAGCAGGCTGCTGTGGCCTTCCAATGTACAGCCTCTCCAGGGGACAGGAAACGTACTTGAAGGTCCATGGGGTTGTCTTCCAAGGGATTGGCTTCTGGTGAGAAGGAGGTGACTGAATGAAGCCACAGATCTGACCACGGCTGTGCTTGTATCCTGGGGGAGGGGGAGAAGGCCCAGCAAGGGGAACTGGGCTGAAGTCATCCAGCACTGAGGGCCTGGGTAGGTGCAGCCGGATGTTCTGACTCCGGCCCATGCTCCTCCCTCCATGGTAGCTCCTTACTTCCCCCAGGTCTGCCTCTCCTTGGGGAGGACCAGGACCCTGGTGAAAAGACCCCAGCCTGTGCTCAGTTCTGGCTCTGCCGCTTACGAGGATAGGACAGACACGCTACCATGGTGCCGCTGGCCCTTGCCCTGGCTGACGGGGTCCTACTTCCTTCTTTGACTCCTGGGGGCTAGGCCTTTCACAATTCAAGACATTTAGAAAAGGCTGTTCCCCACAGGCCCCCTTTGAAGGGTACGGAATATGAAGGTGCTGAGAAGTCCTGCAAAGCGGGATCTGGTCAGAGCTGGGGTCCAGGAGGCTGGGTGTGTGGCCCCGCGGCGTTTCTTGGGCTCCGCGTGCTGGTGCTGGGTACTCTGCTGGGGATAGAGGTGGGCCAGGCCCCCTGCCCGGTCTTCTGCCTGCCATGGAAATCCAGAGTGCGCACACGTGCGTCTGAGAGAGAGGGGATAAAGGGCGATTTGTTGGATTAGAAACTGAAATGCCAGATGTAAGCTAGAAGGGGCTTATCTACCTTTTAATGTAATTGTGAGACAAGAAATTAAATGTTGACTGTTTGCAGGCTGAGCTAGGAATAAAAACCCAACCAAACACAGATGCCTGTTTCCCCTGCCCTGGGTTCTCTCCCTGTGATGGTGGACGGCAGCGCCCTTTCAGGCTGCTTCCTGGGCAGGGCTTAGACCCACCGAGTCAGCACACCCACTCTAGACTCCAGCATATGTGAGACCCTGTGCCGGAAAGGCCCTTCCCTCTGGCCACCACGAACACCTGACAAGAAGCTGCAGGCCCTCCCTCCCTGGGGAGTGTCTCGGGGCTCACAGCATTGCTTTCTCCATCTCAGTGTATTGTGGGTGCAGGGGCTGCCTCTCTTTGGAGGGTCTTCCTCTTTGGAGCCGGAGAAATTGGGGATGGCTGCAGGGGAGGTCCAGGGTCTGGGGTGTCGGATGAGGAGAAGGCATTCTGGAGCGGCCCTCAGCGGGAATGGCCTTGGGGTGAAGCTGGCCTGTGTACAGGTGTAAGTCACCGGCTCCTTCAGATTTCTTTGGATTACTTTGGATTAGTTGACCCTGTGACATGAAGGCTTCAGAGCTCTAGAGGGCCCAGCTCCTGGGAGCTGGGGTCTCACTGCCCAGCAGAAGACATGGAAAGAAGTTTGTGTACAACTTTGTCACCAACTGACAAATTAAGTACCTCAAGAGAAACACAAGCCAAGTGCCAGGGACATTGGCAGCTGGCCTGTTGGAGAAGGTTCGGAAAGCCCCCTAGTGGGTCAGTTAGAGAGTTGGAGCCTGCCAGTGGCCAAAGCCTTTCAAGACAATGGTGACACCTACCCTGAAGGCTTAGGGGGGAGGGTCAGGAGCTCTGCAGACTGGGAGAGGGCAGACAGTGCCCCTAGAGGGCTCCCTTGGGCACAGTCTGGCCCCGTGGAGAGAGGAGTCTGGTTGCCTCTAAGGCCAAACCTGAGTGCTTCAGAGAAACATCCTGTCTGCTGAGGGTGCCTCGGATCATCCGGCTCATTTCCATCAGGCTTCTCTCTCAGTGTTCAGGAAACAAGTGGCGGGTTTGGCACAGCTCACCGTGGAATCCCGTCAGGACAAGCCAGGCATTTCCTCTAGCAGGAAGGAGCTGTGGTCAGCAAAGCATGCTGTGTCAGGAGGGGCTCTGCCCAGGGCCGGGGAGGCCAACCCAGGTTGGCCCAGCCCTTGGTCCACCCTGGTTTCTGGAGTTCTAAGTAAGCAGCCTGGGTATGCCCAAGAGATCTGGATAAGCTCCTGGGTGCCCTCCCCAGGCTGTGCTGGGGGCTCCTCTCCTAGCTTCTCCCCATCCAGGGCAGCCTGCTCACAGTTCGCTTGCTGGTCCAAGGTCCCTGACGAGCACTACACTGGGCCCTGGGCTGCAGTGTTCAGCAGGACAAGTGTGACCTTTGTCCTCTTGGGAGTACACACATTTTCCTGAGCACCGATCCTAGAGGTACTCTGGCGGGAAAAGGTTTTATAATCAAAGAAGTTTGGGAAGAGCCACTCACCATGTGTGATATGTTGAAAGGTCTCTTCCTCGACCTCCAAAAAAATTTTAAGTCCTAACTCCTGGTACTTGTGAATGTGACCTTTTGTGGAAATAGGGTCTTTGCAGATGTGATAAAGTTCAGCATCTTCAGGGTGAGATCATCCTGGATTTCTGGTGGGCCCTTCATCCAATGACTGGTTCATAAAAGAAAGGAGAGGGAGATTTGGCACACCTGAGGCAGGTGGCCACGTGACCACAGAAGCAGAGGTTGGGGTTATGCCACCGTAAGCCAAGGAAGGCCGAAGCTATCAGACGCTGAAAGAAGCAAGGAGGATCCTCCCTCAGGGCCTCTGGAGGGAGTGAGTCCTATGATGCCTCCATGTTGGACTCCTGGCATCCAGAACTTGGAGAGAATCAATTTCTGTTGTTTTAAGGCACCTGGTATGAGGTACTTTGTTGCTGCAGCCCCAGAAAACTGATGCACCATATGTTCTTGCTGAAAACTTACAGAGCATTCAATTACTGTAGATGCCGACAAGTCCTGCCATGAGGTTGGACAGTCTCACCCAAGGGACTGAGGCTGATATCCCGTCCCCCATGCCAAAGCAGAGCCCGAAACAATGGTGTGTGTGCAGATGGTTAATTTTGGGATATGGTTCCAGAGACCAGGAGTGTGCCACTGGAAAGGCGAATGGGAGGAGGGAAACCACAGTGGGAACGGGGGCTCTTTTCTCCTGGGGAGCATCTTAGGCTCTGTGTGGAACATGTGTCAGAAGTGACCCCCTGGCTTGCTGCAGGTGTCAACTCCCCTGTGCTTCTTAGAGTGAACAGACACCAGAACGCCTAAGAGGCTTCCTCGGCATCCCAGAGCAGAAGCAGAGGGCCCCGGTGCAGAAAGCAAGCCACGTGGAGGCCACGGAGGCAGGCACTGCCTGCGACTCCTGCCCGCAGCTGGTCATTCCTGCAGTGGTGGAGCAAGAGGACGCCTGAGAAATGGTGGAGGGTGAAGTCCAACACGTCTGGGTTGCCCCACTTTCTGAAGTCTGAAACCCCTTCCTCTTGTTAGGGTGGTTATCCCTGGGTATCTGCAGGGATTGGTTCCAGGAGTCCCCTCTAGTACCCAAACCTGTGGGTGCTTGGGCTTTGATATAAAATGGCGTGGTATTTACGTGTAACCTGTGTGCATCTTCCCATATACCTTAAACCATCTTTAGATTACTTATAAGACCTAAGACAACATAAATGCTATGTAAATAGTTGTCATACTGTATTTAACAAATTGGTATTATTTAAAAATTTTGTACTTTTGTTGTGTCTTTTCCCCCAAATATTTGTGGCATTTTGGAACCTGGGGATGCAGAATGTGTGGATTCCGAGGGCTGGCTGCACACGCCAAACCATGATGCATGTGAGGTCCACGGAAAAGCCCACTGGGACCTCTGGGAAACAACAGTCCAGGGGACTGTGCATGAATTGGAAACATAGGCTTTGTTTGCGGCATCTGAAATATCCCCGTTCACTCATCCACTCGTTAATTCAGGAAGCACTTCCAATGCCTTCTGTGGGCCAGGCTTTAGGTCAGTAGGACAGAGGCAAACAGCCCTAGGACAGGGCTCATTAAAGTTAAAATTTTTTGGTAAAGAGCTAGATAGTACATTTTTTGGCTTTGTGGACCATATAGTCCCTATCGCTATTGTAGCCTGAAAGCAGCCATAGCCAGTAAGTGAATGAATGAGTCTGACTGTGTTCCAATAAAATTTTGTTTATCAAGCAAGAGGCAGGCCGGATTTGGCCTTTGAGCCAGTTTGCTGACCTGGGGTCAGCACCTCTGGTGAAACATAGCCTAAGTTTCAGAAAGCACAGAAGATGCCATTAACTCTGCCCAGAAGAATCACAGGAGGCTGACATGGTGGTGTGGAAAAGGTGACTTAAGGCAGGTCTTGGAGGATGAATAGGAGTTTGCTGACTGGAAAAGTAGGGAAAGGCATTCCAGACAGATGTGCCTGGGCCTGAGAAAGCAATGTGCAGTTTTTTTTGTTGTTGTTTTTTAGAAAGCAGGATTTATTGAGAGGACAGAAAAGGTCCCACAGCAGAAGGGGATCTGAAGGGGTTGCCTACAAAAGGCAGTTTTAAAAGCAGATTGGGCAGGAGGAGAAGACAGCCCCTTTTCTTTGTGTTGGGACTCTTTCCTTAGGGACCACCCCTGGAGTATTCGGGACTCAGATGGACCTGTAGCCAGTCCAGGGGTTCTGCCCAGGACTAGGGGTGAGCAGGGCTCGGAATCCTGTCTCTGTGCTACCGAGCTCACCACGCTGAGCTCATGCCTTGTCGCCCTAGTGGGCCATAGCCGCTCGCAGCGGTGTTAGGCAGAGCACTCCTGGCCCCTTGGAGTCTGGGCCTCCATGTGGTTGGTAGAAGGGTTTTCCTAGAGAGCCTCAGTTGGGCTGGCTGGGAGGAGAACGCTGTGTGGGCCAGCCTTCCGGCCCAGCTCCAGAGACTCCAGCTCATGCCTGGGACCAGCTAAGGCTTCTCTTCACCTGTGGGTACTTGAGGGCTGCAGTGTTGACCCAGGAGCTGAGGGCTAGGAACTCTCCATCGACCCTATGTAGAGGTGGCCAACGTTTCCAGTCTTCATCATGGAAGCCAGCTGTGCCAGCCGAGGGACTCTCTGATGACCTGGCCTTTAGCAGCTGGTGCTGTGGTCTGGGTTCACGGGGTGAGGGGTGTCCCTTGCCTTTGAATCGCAGTTCTGGGTTTGTATCGGACCCTTCCCAATCCCCGCTCTCTCAGAGCAAGGAGGCTGGTTTGGAGTGTGAGGTTGGTGAGAAAGGGTAGGTCAGTGTCAGTTGTTACAAAAGTGCCGCATCCCAACCCGCAAACCCCCGTGGCATGCAGCTGTAAACATGTATTTTTGCCGACGCCTCAGTGGGTCTGTGGTGGTTCTTTTGATCTGAGGCACTCTGGGCAGGCCACTTGTGAGTTGGCTAGGTGGCTTTGCTGACCTTCTTCCATGCCTGGGTCTCCGCTGGGCCCACAGGGCCAACTTGGCTCTGCCCCCTGTGTCTCTTCTTTCTGCAGGCCAGCCTGGGATTGCTCTCCTGATGAAGGTGGAGGATCCCAAGGGAGTGGGAGCCTTGCCTGGGTCGGGCGCACTCTTACCGCCATTGCGAGCTGTCGGCCAAAGCAAGCCATGAGGCTGGGCTGGGAAGCAGATGCGGCCTCTTCCTGGGAGTGTCTTCCTCATGGGAGGGGGCCTGCAGGCAAGAGGGGGTGAAGAATTACAGCTGTTTTTGCAGTCAGTCCACCGTGCCATGAGGAGCAGAAACCGAGGACTGACTGCTTCCTGGAGGAGAATCTTCAGGCGCCACGGACAGAACCTTCCCTTTGAACTGTCCTCACTTTTCCGAAGCCTGCCGGGCTGCCCTCAGACCTTCTCCTGACACGGGCTTCATGAGCCCTGGCTTAGGTCAGCTGTTTCTGAGCAGCATGGCTTTGCAGCGTTTGCCCAGGCCCGGGAGTCTTCTGGAAAGGAGAAGCCTGCAGGAAGACTCTTCTGTTTCCTCTCTCTCTCCCCGGCCCCTCTCCCAGGTGACCGGCCATGGGAGCTTTCTGGTGCCTCAGCTTCCCTTTCAGGCCACCCAGGTGTTATCTGGCAAATGAGGCCCTGTCACACATACCAGGAGACTCTGCTATGTACCGGGCCCTTGCTCTGGCTAGGTACAGACCCTGTGAAGTCATGCTCACTATCCTTGCTCAAAGGAGAAAGCTGGCTAAGCCATGCTCCAGGTTCCCCCAGCTAGTCAGGGGCAGAGGCAGGACTGAAACCCCATAGGGTGTGACCGTTGAGTCCTGAAAATTTCTTACCCCCATCCCGCAGATTGGAAGACCAAGATCCTCCTAGTCAAGGGACAAACATCCCCCTCCCCAGCTTGGCAGTGGTCTGGCAGATGAATGCTGGTTTTTAATTTTATTTATTTATTTATATATTTTTTCCCCTTCCAGTTTCCATCTGTTCACACAGCAACCGAGTTGATGCATGTTCAGGCACCATCTGTGACTGCAACCCCATTTCCAAATCCGAAAGCATTTTTCCTTTTTGTACTTAACATGCACAATGGCGTGGTGGTCCAGAATATATAACTCATCTTAGAGTGCCAAAGTTCCAGGGGCCTCCACAGGAGTCTTTCTCTGAAGAAGAGGGAAGGAGGGGAGGATTTTGCTAAACCGAAATGTTGTTTTTCTGACGTGGGCTATTTCTTTTGGCTGCCATTTCGGTGGGCTTCTGTCCAAGGGCTGCGTTTCACGATGTCTCTTTGTTGTCTCTACTAATAGCGGACACCACCACCACCTTCTGTGCGTGTGTGTGTGTGTGTGTGTGTGTGTGTGTCGGTGCGTGCCTGTGAGATCACACTTTGTGTCTTTGAAAACGCTTCTCACGGCCTGTCATCTGGGGGCCATCGTGGCCACAGTTACACAACTTGGGCCTTGGGAAGAGATGACCTGGTGGGAAAGATAAAAGATGAGTTCTGCAGATTCTGGGGTTTTTCCAGAGTTCCCAGAGGCCTGGAGTGAGGCCTTAACCTCCTTTGACTCGGTGGCCCCAGAAAATCAGTTTTATTTTCGAATCCAAGAACTAAATTTAGAAACGGGTTTCTCTCTTAACCCTTCTTGCACTGATGAATGGTTTTCTGACTGTGGCACAGCTTAGTCGTAGGTTAACCTTCCTCATGTTATTGCTCTTTTCTCGTCACTGCCGGTTCCCAGAACTTCTGTGGATGATGTCCATTGGTCAATTATCCACAGCCGACACTGGTGGCCGTTAGCCCCTGGGAGCGGAGTGCCAAGACCCATCCTGGTGACTTTGTGTGTGCTGCCCTCTGTGTGGCGTGTTCTCACTTCACCCTATCTTTCCACACCTTACTCATCCCTTCCACGAGACCATCCCCGCCTGCTCTCTCTGTCCCTGAGAGCCAACTCTGGCATCTCTGAGATGCAGCTGTCCCCTGTGCCTTCCCCATGCATGTCTCTGCTCGTGACCCCCTCTCTGGGGGTCCAGGCCAGAAGGAGCCTGGGGATAGAGTCCAGTGTGCATGTGACTTGGAAGGCTGGCCCCTTTCAACAGGTAGGGGGTTTACACATGGGACAGTATCATGGGGATGACCCCTAGGAGTAAGGTGGGGCCATGTGACCCCTTTCTTGGAGGTGTGGGGATGAAATGTTGCACAGTCCGCACGAGGACCTCTGCCAGGGTCTGGTGTGTGGGAAGCCCAGGTCTGCCTTTGTTCTCTGCTGTTTTCTGGAGTGGGGACCAAAAAAGAAGGACAGTGTACACAGAAAATTAGACCGAGGCTTTTCGGCATGGTGACTTTCTGAAGGTGTCAGCCCCAGAGGGCACTGAGGACTTCTTGGGACCACCTGAAGTTGGCCAAGGGCCAGGAATACTTTCCCAGGGTCTTTGGTATTGGCCAACTCCAGACTCCAACTATTCAAGATCAGATTGCTTCTGGCATAATTACTTACATGATGTTGCAAGACTTTCTAAAAATTATTTTTATAATTATTAAAATCTATAAAGAGTGTCTGTATTATTAAATACACCTACTGCGATCCCACTGTCTGCCACACCCTGGGCTATATATCCCATCACTCCTCCAGGAGACAGCCTCATATTTGGGATGGCAGAACTGAGGCTTTGGGAGACAGGATGCTGACCCAAGGGTGCACAGCTTGTGCAGGGTGGCTCAGACTCCCCCCCGGCAGTCAGCCCTACAGGTCAAGCAGGGCTGGGGGCTGGCAGGCGCCCCGTGACACGTTTTTATAGTAGAGGAAACTTGAACACAGAAAAGCAAGGTGACTTGCTCTAGATCAAACTGGTCACCAAATTCTGTGACTTCTACCTCCGAATGTCCTCCAGTCCTTTCTCTCCTCCAACACACTCTTGGCAGAGTTGTTCCACAAGCCCATCTGTGTGGTCTGAGTGCTCGTGTCCCCTGAAAAGTCACATGTCAAAGTCCTGGTCCCTAAAGTGATGGTTTTAGGACATGATTAGGTCATGAAGAGTAGCCCTCCTGATGGGATTACCACCCCTACAAAATAAAAGAGGCCCCTGAGAGATTCCTTGCCCCTCTGCCAGCGAGACGACAGCTGTCTGTGAAGAAGAGGGCCTTCACCAGACTCCAGGCCTGCTGGTGCCATGATCTTGGCCTTCCTGGCATTCAGAACGTGAGAAATCAATTTCTCTTGTGTATTAGCCACCCGGTCTCTGGTATTTTGTTGCAGCAGTCTGAAAGGACTGAGACACCATCTGAATGTGCCCCCATCCCTGGCCCATCTCACATGGCAGGTAGCAGAGCAGTGTCTAAAGGTACCAACTTTGAGGCCAGAGCAACCTGGCTTGAAGGTTTCCTAGCACTGTGGCTCTGGACAGAGGCTATCCTTTCTGTTTGGACTGTTTCTCTCCCCCATCCTTGGAGGCAAATTCCTGTTCCACCTTTGAGACCCAGATGTCAGGTGTCACTTGCAGGTTTTTCCAAAACGTCCCCGGCATTCCATTCTGTGTGCTCCATGGGCCCTGTGAACAGACTAAGCAGTCTGCCTGAGGCCTGGCGTCTCATCCCTGTGCAGAGCCAGAGTCAGAGGCTGTGTGGTTCTCTGAGGACCCACAGAGTTGGCAGCAGTAGACACTGGATGGATGGACTGACCATCATCCCGCAGCAACAGGAGCCTCCTGACTCCTGCCCATCCTCCCGCCATGGTGTTGGTCCACACAGGGCCCAGCACACATTTCACCAGCTCTCAGCATAGATGCCGCCAGCCCTCAGCACAGATGCCCACCAGCCCTCTGGCTAGGCAGCCCCTTCTGTAGCAGTAGACTCTGTGAGCACCTGGATGCTCTCACTTGTCACTGGTCAGGCCCTGCAGGGGGGACAGCTCAGGGAGGAAGAGCAAGACATGCATTTTAGCTTAATTAGAAAACAACGAGCTGTTCAGTGTGGTCAGGGCCGTGTTCTGCCAGCTGAAGGCTCAGCCTGTGGCTGTCTGTGGCAGGGCTTCTGGGGCATTGGGGCTGCCTGCTCGCGCCCATCCAGCCTCCACTCCCTGTGGAAGGCCCAGGTGGGTCCTTGAGCGTGGCCTCTCCTGGGGTCCACAGTGTCTTGGATACATGCTTGGAGGGCCATCTTTTGGCCACAAGTCTTCCCTTTCTGACCCATGGCAGTAGGCATAGCTGCCAAGAACTTCCATCACCTACAGAGCAGAGCGGGGAGAATTATCTCCATTCGGCTCAAGGCCAGGGTATGTCTCCACATCTGCAGGGACCTGGCTCTGGGGGGTGAGCATGTCCAATCTCCCCAGAGCTTATGACATAGGTGGCATCCTGGCCCTGCCTCTTACTGAATAGTTTTCTCTCTCTGAGTCTCACTTCTCTCATTGACAAAA
>CAUYQG010287112.1:0-12911 GCA_963574415.1 Tarsius wallacei | reverse complement strand
ATGAAAGAGCCAATACACCTGACTCTTTCCTTGGTAGACTAACACTTGTCAAGGGAGAAGCCGTATCTGCCTAGTTCATCACTGTGTCACCCATGCTCAGCAGGGTGGCTCACAGTAGATACCCAACCCAGCACCTTCTGGGTAGTTTTTTACAAAATCAGTACATACCTTTTTGTACATAACAATGTTTTCAGAACAACCTTCCTTATAATTATTTTTCTAGATATTATCTTTAAGGGCTGCCTAGTATTCCACTGTATGGATATACATAATTTGTTTAACCAACCCCCATGTTGGCTGTTAGGTTTCCAACTTTACACAATAGCAAAGAGCTCTGGGATGTATAATGACCTTTATTATTTGTTAAAATAAGCCCCTAAAAATAGAATTGCTGCAAGCTACTCCCAGAGCCTTACCTTGAATGCAATAGTCATGAACATTTTTTATTTTTTTTAATTTTTTGAGTCGAAGTCTCTCTGTCGCCCAGGCTAGAGTGCAGTGGCATGCTCACGGCCACCACAGCCTTCACCTGCTGGGCTCAGGCAATCCTTCTGCCTCAGTCTTTCAAGTAGCTGGAGCCACAGGCATGCACCACCACACCCAGCTAATTTTGGATTTATTGTAGAGACGAGGTCTTGCCAAGTTGCCCAGGCTGGTCTCTCAAACCCCTGGGCCCAGGCAATCTTCTTACCTTCCCCTTCCAAAGTGCTGGAATTATGGTAGTGAGCCACCATGCCCAGCTAGACATGAACTTTACTACTTAGGTAAGATATTGTGAACTTCTCAAGCAGAGGCAGTCAAAGTCCTGCACTGTCCTCGACGTACCTATTTCTGGCACCCATCAGATGCATAAATCTGAAAAGCAGTGTCTGCTCCAAGGGGCCTCTGTGTTCCTCCCAATGGCCCAGCCTTCTCTTCTTGCTCAGTGGAGGACAAAATCACATTGTCACATCACACACACCTCCTCACTGGTCTTCCAGGGATGCCAGCTATATCACTTTGCCTCCTGTCCCACCCATAAGACACAGAATCACCAAGTCCCACATAACTGGAGCAAGGCTGTCAGCGCGTGTCTGCCCCCAACTTTTCATGCAGCCACTTCCCATTAATTCCTCTAGAAAGGGAAAAAAATGGAAATAAGGAGGAACTCTCCATGGTATAATTTGAATTTTTCATCCACTTTCTTTAAAATGCACCTTTCAGAAACCTTCCTGACAAATTTAATGAGAGCTTTAGACACTCTCTGCAAAAAAACACACTTAAATACACACCTCCAAAATGACCAATTTGATTTAGGTGGCTTCGTGAAACCCATCCACGGACCTCGATAAAAACTTGTGGGCCACTGATAGGGCCTTCAAAAAATGGGCAAAAGGAGGCTTGAGAAATTCCTGAAAGTGTTCTCACGATCCTGTGTCTGTTTCTAAAATCAAAGGGAGGGGAAAGGCCAGCCGTGCAGAGGGCCCTATGGAAACTTGGAACACTGCCCAGATAACTGCTCCTAACTTTGTGGAGCCTTCCAAAGTAATTCAGGTGTCACTATACCACAGCAGTAAAGCAAATGTTAAACTACCGACCTCGTGAAGGGGTCGAAGCGCCGTTCCAAGGCATGAGAAGGTTTTGCCTCCCAACTACCTGACATGCTACATACCTGCTTACTCCACGATCGGCCATTTGCTCTACTCCCTTCCCAATTTAAGCACCACCCACCCACCTGGCTTAGCTGAGGAACTCCCACCCCACCCCACAACCTGACATTAGTTAGAACACGCCCTGTCCTTCATGGATTCACACAACATACCTGCGTGAGACTTGCAAAAGCCTCAACATCTACGTTTTGCTCCTTTATCAGACTCAGCCTTCCAAGAAGGGCATCCAAAACAACCGGGAAGATACAGTTGAAGACTCAGCCACCTGTTGCTCTTTCTATAAAATGCTTTGGACGCACAGCTAAAGAGGACTGGGGAAGGCTACGCTGACATCAGCTTCTTTTTTATCAATGAGATAATGAACAACCGATGATGGGGAGTTCATGAACCATTCTTTCCAGTGTCCCCTGGTCACAGGAGTCCTGGAATCTGGGAGCTAGTTGACTAGGGACAGCTCATCCAAACTCTCCATTCACACATGTGGAAGCAGAGGCCCTGTTTTCCCAGGTCACTCCACTGGAGGAAAGGAAGAAAAAGAAAATGAGAAATTGGAACCACTGAAAACAAAAATAACAGTGGAATTTTGTACTTGGCCAAAAATGGAGGGCAAATAAAATAAAACGTGGTTTTTAATAAAGAGTCTTTCTTTAAAAAGCTGATGTACCCGAAAGATAGAAAGTCATTATCTTCTCCAGGTTTTAATTCCTAGGAGAAAGCTAAAATTCAGCCACATTTTTTGAAGACAAAAGAAAGTAGACTGTCAAGTGCACCTATGACTTCCTAAATGGTTTTGAAGTACAGTCCCAGCTCTGATTCTCCCTCTGAGGGCCGCCCAATTTTTTTTTTTTTTTAGTTGGAGTCACTGCATCGCCTAGGTTGGAGTGCAGTGGCATGCTCACGGCCATCCCAGCATCGACCTGCTTGGCTCTGGCGATCCTCCCACCTCACCCTTCCAAGTAGCCGGAACTACAGACGTGTGCCACCACACCTAGCTAATTGTTTGATTAATTGTTGAGATGAGATTTCACCATGTTGTCCAGGCTGGTCTCAAACCCACAGTCTCAGGTAATTCTCTCACCTCAGCCTCCCAAAGTGCTGGAATTACAGGCTTGAACCACCATGGTCGGCCCTGACCACCATGCCCGGCCAGGGCCGACCACTTATAGCACACACATCTTCCCAGACTCCTCTCTGCTGACAGTGATCTCACTACAAATGGAAACCCCATGTGGCTTTCAACCCAAAACAAACAAAAACCAGAAAAATACCACTTCAGGGTCTACCTATACTAACCTGTAGTATTGTTCCCTTCTCCTGTGTGCTCCTCTAACATAGGGAACCCAGGGGCAGGTTCTGTCCAGCCCTGCCCCAGGGGCCTTGGTGTGTGAGGCTGCAATGGTGATGATACCATCTGTGGACATGTCTGTCTCTCCTTGAGACCCTCCAGGACGCAGACCCCACCGCCTCAGCTCTGTATCTCAAGGCTTACCAGGGGGCCCGGCCCACAGAGGACTCTCAACATGTGCTCACTGCCATTGTCGACCCTGAGTTATAAAAAGACCAGACTCGAGAGTGTCTCCACACCTGAACAGGTCTCTCTGGCCCTCTCAGTCTGTCACTAGCAATTTCCCCCTCTTCTCTGCCCTGCCACGTTCTCTCACAGAGCCAACAGGCTGTGAGAAAACAGGCTGACAAGGTCACAGGAGAGCCTGACAACCAGCACAGAGAAAAATCTAGATCAATGTTTCTCCCCAAGTACAATGTATTCGTACCATTCTCCTTTGAGTGAATTCTAACTCCTGAGTGCCGACAAACCCTTTCAATTCTAAGTTTCTCATTCCACCATTTTATATAAGTAACAGTGTTTGAATAGGAAAAATACAGTGTGAATTGCAAAACAAAACCATTTGCTGTAAGAATAACAACAGTTCAAGCTCCGTGAGGGCTTCGTGTGCAGTTGCTGTACAAAGCTTGGGACACATGGAAGCTCTGTACCTCGTGGTATCTGGAGAACAGAGGTACAAAGCTCTTTTCCCCCACAAACACAGATTTCTACTATAATTAAACTAGTCAAGTGAGATTAGCTTTTGCCTCTCCACTGTCAGGCTATGTATTTTAATACACTTTTAATTTCTCTGTGCTTAGTTTGCCCCTTGGGGATAAATGGTCAACAGAAAATTCTGTTGCTGTTGTTTTGCCTATGAGAGGAGAGGATGGAAAATATCAAAACAAAAATAAATCAGGTCACCTTTCTACAACAGGATGCACTATGGCACCTCAAGCTTAAATGAGCTTGACTTACATTTCCAAATTCTCTCCCCACCCTGGTTTATGTTCCCTCCTGAGAAACATCAGCGACACTGGCGAGCAGGAAAAGCAAGTTTCTGCTCTAGACTGGCTCAGACACCCCTCTGCTGTCCTAGATAAACAGGACCACATGGGTTCGGTTCTTATTTCATGAGGTAGAAAGCACTTGCAGTGTCTAAATCTGAAATCACCCACCTGACTGTCACTACAAGCAGAGCAGCTGGCTCCTGGCTAAAGTGAGCACTGCACATGGCAGTGGTTCTCCAAGAGGGGCCCCCAGGCCAGCAGCACCAGCAGCACCTGGGAACACATCAGACATGGCAACTACCAGCTGCCATCCGCTCCCCCCCTCCACCCCAAAGCTCCGGGTCTCAGAAACTCTGGCTGGTTATAGCCCTGAGTGCTATAACCAGCCTTCCAGGTGATTTTCTGATACCCGCTGAAATCTGAGAGCCACTGGCTTAGGTGATAAACATCCAAGGTCATGGGAATGCCCCACTGGGCTAACCTGTATCTCACAACTCCTTCGGTAAAGACTAAAGACGCTGGCTCTCCACCAACAGCACCTACTCTTGTTATTTTTGACACCTGGCAAAGGCCCCAAGCACTAAACTTCAGGGCATTCCGTCCCCTACTTTCCAGGGCAAATTACTCTCCTCATCTCCAAAATGGGGAGAATGGTAATACCCATCCCACAAGGTCAAGGACTTAGAAAGTGTCTGGCGTGTGGTTAGCTCTCAACAAACATGCAATCCTACGATGACTGCATCTCTGCCAAAAGGCCTCATCAGAACTAGGAATACAGCAAAACAAAAGTTGCTTCCTGCATGCTCACCACCTGGCTTTTTCTCCCCACTCCACTCCAGAGCTGAGTGAGGACATCCAAGAACAACAGAGACTGCACATGGCTCCACCGTCCTCCAGCATTCACTTGCTCAGTCTACAACCTGAGAGCCCACCCCATGCCTACCAGTGTGTGGAGAAAGCCCCTGTACCGCCTACAGAAATGTACTTCCTCCAACCAGGTCTTTCTGGACAAATGCAATCCAACTCTGGGGCACGAAGCCTCATACACTTTGAGTGGTACCGGAGGAAAGTGATGAATATTAACAAAAATAGTCTTAACAGTTAACATTTATATTGCAGTTGCCGTGCCAGGTACTCAGTGCCTTACAAATGTTAATTTGTATCATCCCCCACAATCACCCTCTAAGATAGCCACTGTTATTACACCCACCGAAGAGCTGGGGAAACTGAGGCACAGGAGATCTATATAATCTGCATAGGCTCCCCTGGCTCTTAAATAGTGAGGCCAAGATCTGAGCCCAGGCCCTCTAGTTCGAGAGTCAGTGCTCTTAACCTACTGCTCATCTAGGCATCTGCTAGCCAGTCATCACTGATCCCACAGCACTGATTTTAGGACCCTTGAGTTTAGGCACAAAACCCACTGTCACAGGCAGGGTTCAATACTGAGCCCACAAGGCCTGTGACAGAAATACTCATTACACTTAGTTTCTCCAGCTCCTTCTCTCCTCCCTAATCTAATTCCACCCAGTCAAATCAAAACTTCACCAAGCAGGATTTCTCGCTTCTCCTAACTCCCCTGGCACCATACCACTTAATCCCTAATTATATGCCATCTGTCACATGAAGTTCTCTAATGGTTTTGTGTATATTAGTCTTTTCCTCCCCCACTCGACTGTAAAATTCTTTGGAGGTATCCATACCTTGAGTGAAACCCAACAAAATTTAGGCAGAAGTATGGGCTTGCACATGCAGTTAGAGAGTCACACGTTAATTGGTTAGCTTATTCACTTTGCTTTTCTGACACTTCTTTGTTATCAACCCTTAGAAACATAAAATATAAAATTTATGCTATGTAGAGCTAGCGTCAAGGGCGGTACTCCACCAACTACTGTTCAAGATCTGTACTCCAAGTGTTTCCCACATTCTCTCTTTAAACTCTTCAGCAGTCGTGGAGGGCAGGGTGTTGTTATCCCAGGCTGAGAAAGGAAGAACCCAGAGCTTCCAAGGGTAACATGACCAGGGTCACTCAAAGTTGGTGAAGGAAGAGAACTGTAAAAGATCTCTCCCAAAAGCCCCTATTCTACCTACCTTTTAAGGTACGAACTAAAATGCCCAGACTCAAATTCGTCTCAAAGCAACATGTTACTCTTGTAAAAAAATGTTATCAAGGCAGAGAAAATTTTAAACTCCATTAAAAAGCTGTTTTAAAAAGATGAAATGGTGACCATTTCATGACAATACTAAGATAGAGAAGGTCAATTCTCCCCATATTAGATGATACTTTCTAGACCTTGTTGAGAACTTGGCAAGCATTCCAAAATGCATATAAAAGAACAAAGATCCACAAGTAATCAAGCCAGGGTCCAAAGAAGAGCAAAGTACGGGCTCACCCTGCCATATAAAACACACTGCAAAATTTAAAAAAAAAAAAGTAACTTGGCAGACAACTGGAACAGAATAGAGAACTATAAATCAGACCCCTGTAAAGACTCTCAAAATCAGTATGTTTAAGTTTAACAGTTTCAGCCTGGGTGATTTTAAATATTCTGGAGATAGACTGTGTGGATAACAATGTGAATGTACTCAATGCCACTGAGTTAATGTAGTGTAAATTTTATAACGATTAAAAAGTAAAAATCAGTATATTGAATAAAATGAGTCACAGTGTGTGGTCCATTTATATTAATACAAAATTCTAGAAAATGCAAACTATGGTGACAGAAAGCAAATCAGTGGTTGCCCGAGTCTGGGGACAAAGGGAGGGATGGACTGCAAAGGGCCCCATCGCAGTTTTCAGGTGATGGAAACGCTCTGTATCTTGACTGTGGTGATTTCACAGGTATGTCAAAAGTAATCAAGCTATACATTTTGGATGGATTCAGTTTACATATGTACATTACAATACTTCATAAAGTTGAAAAAATAGACCCATGTAGATATATATATGGGAACCTGAAAAAAATGTCCACAAAAATATATGAGGGGAAGAATACAGTGTTTAACAGATAAATTGGAGGACTGCCTTACAAAAGGGAAAGGAAAAAATGAAGCTAAATTCTTTCCTTATGCCATGAGAAAAGATGAACCTCAAAGAGAGTAAAGCCCTCAATGTGAAAGGTAAAACCGAGCTGACAGAATATAGAATATCTGTAATCTTGGGATGAGGAAGACAACTATCTTGAGATTCCTAAAATGCAATGTAAGGCAAAAACTAATGAATTCGGGCTATATCAAAACTAGACATTTCCAAAAGTTACCACTGACAAAGTTAACAGGATGGGATTAACATCTATCTAGAATATGCAAGAAACATCTGCGAATCAACATGTTAGAAAAGCAGAATTTAGCTAGTCAAAGAAATCGTAATAGCTAACAAATACAATAAAAGAGCTCAAATGCACTAAGAAATCACAAAAATTCACATTAAAACAATGAGATCCCACTTTATAGCCACCAAATATTAGAAAATTAGAAAGATGGTTAATATCAAACACTGGCAAGAAAGTGGGGAAGGCACTGATGTGGGAGCAAGCAACTCTTTAGAGCAATTCGATGGCACTGAGTAAATATAGATGTGTTCGTCTTCTATCACCCAGCCATACTACTCCTGGATGCTAGGCCCTTAGAGCAGTGGCTCTCAAACCTTCACAAGCATCAAAATCTCCAGGCTGGGCATGGTGAGACAGTGTAATGGGGTCTTCTACTAAGGTTTCTGATTCAAGAGATCCAGGTTGGGGCCCCAAATTCTGCATTTCTAGCAAATTCCCAGGTGATGCTGATGCTGCTGAGTGTGGACCATACTTGAAGAACCTCCTCACTCAGGATAGTCTCACCCAGATCATTCAGAAAATGCAAACAGGAGTAGAGATGAGTGAAGTAGCCGTCATTGGGAAAATGGCTAGGCAAAAGTGGACACTTAAAAAACCAGCCCTACAGCACAGCACTCACGAGAATGCACTGGATAAACCCATACCAATGTGGATCTCAAAAACAAAATGCCGAAATTCTTTTGACTTTTGTGAATACCCGCAAATGTCCTTAATAAAAAGTTTTAATGTTAAATGAAAAAGAAACAGAATGAAATCTATAGCACAGTACCACTTACGTAAATTTAAAACACACACAAAATAACTCAACATCTTTGTCAAGAGTACATACACATCCAAGAATGTATCAGGCACAGGAGAGAAAGCGCCTCTGGCCAAGAGGGGAATGGAGTAAGAATGAAGGAGAAAAAATAACACAAGCAAGGAGCTTTTGCAGTTAGGATATTGTGACAAGAACTGAATACTGTAAGTCAACTCTCAGCACCGTAAGTGAAGGTGAAAGCCACCCAAGTTCTCGGAACCCCACTCATTCGCACTTACTGGTTGCTTCAGTTAAAGCCCTTAGTACCTTGGCATCATTAAGGGGGTCAGATCAGCTTGCCACTGAGAGTGGAGGAGAATCTTTCTAAAATACAAGCTTGGGGTGATATCAGGCCCCCAGAATCCAACCTGCCCTGGATTTTCCCTCTTTGACATATGAGTTTAAAAGAAGCTGGGGGCCGGGCTCGGTGGCTCAGCCTATAATCCCAGCACTTTGGGAGGCCGAGGCAAGTGGATTGCCTGAGTCCACAGGTTCGAGACCAGCCTGGGCAACTTGGCAAGACCTTGTCTCTACAATAACAAAAAAATTTAGCCAGGCATGGTAGCACACGCCTATAGTTCTGGCTGAGGCGGAAGGATCACCGGAGCCCAGCAGGTGGATGCCGGGGTGGCCATGAGTGTCCCACTGCACTCCAGCCTGGGAGACAGAGTGAGACTTCAACTCAACATAAAAGAAGATGGGGTTCTTGGCTTGGCAAAGGGTGTGTGTGTGGCTACATCTCTCTGTCGCTCTCACCTGTGTGTGTGGATGTGTGGGTGTAGTGTGCTGATTTGTGAAGACAAAGAGGACTCAGGAAGAGCAAAGCATTCCAGCGGAGACTGAGCAGCACTTGTTCATCAGCCACTCAATTTGGTTGCACAGAAACCAAAAGTCCCAATTATAAAGCCGAGATATCTTCCTGGAGTCCCATCCACCCTTTTCTTCCCCTATCTTCACTCACCCCTGCCCCACATCCAAGTGGGCTGACCCAAAGAAAGGTACTCTTGTGACTGGGTAGCTTAACAAAGGTGACAAACTTCACAGGGACGCTCTTGGAGATGACAAATAATAACCATTTATATTCCTGACCAAGAGCCTTTAACAGAAAAGCCAAATACCTTTAAGACCAGGCATGTCATAAAAGTTCTTCCAGAAGAGACTGCGGTGACTGTAGCTACTATCCAAAGAAGGCAAAGCCACCCATCATCTGTCATGCCCCCACACGGCTCTTTCCAAGAGCCACTGAACAGTTGGCCATATGAAGTGGTGGGAAAACGTATGGGGCAACCAGAAAATAAAATCGCCATTGATGTGATTTATGTGAGAAAATGCAACAGATTCTTCTGGTAGCAGCTTTAAGTGAGTCAATGCCAAGAAAGTATGTCTTCAAATGGTTTAGGCTCCAAATGGCTAAACCATTGGAGGAAGGAACAGAACAGTGAAGTAAAGGGCAGAATGAACTGGTGGCACACTCGTGTGCCCTCCTCCCCCAAAGACTAGGGCGTTCATCCCTGTGTGCCAACAATCCAGAATTTTTATTCCCAAAACACTGTTTCAGCTTTGCTACAGTAGTACTTTTCAACGGATGGTAAAGGGTTAGGAATGCCACAGAGAATTCTCCTGAAATGCTCCATATAAAATGAAGTTTTATAAGTTAAAGCATATTTTATGTGCAACAGGAATACTTTCAGGTTTAAAAAAATACTGATGACTATATTTAGGAGTCCTTTAGATTTTCATGAGATATGTTAGCAAAGCAGGCCTATTTTTCTAGCTGAAGTACAGGATCTGCTAAAGCTAAAAATTAAGGGATTTAACCAGAAAAGTAAAAGAACTGAATTTTCAAGCTAAAATCGAAGTCTATAGACAACACAGGCAATCATGTCTTATAAAAACAGAGTTCTTTAAATGTCAAACATATAAAGGCATTGATGTGTATATTCCATTCTAACAATGTTGAAGGGAAAACCCCACTTACAGGCTTAGAAACAGATGAGGAATATAGCAAATATTGATAGCGCTTCTGTTGTGAAAAATTCCTTAAATAAATTTCAGCTGAATAGGCATTTATTGAGTACTACAAGTTAGACACTATGTACTTGCCAATGAATAAGACACTGTTTTAATAACTGTGTTCCTTTACTGTCAGTTTAATCCATCCCTTGAGTTAATATCTTTTTTAAAAAAATGTTTCCGGATATGTGAAATAGCTCACTATCAGCACTGAAGAGTTCCAGAAATATATCTCACTATTTCACTAGTCTCTAAAGCAGAAACAGAAGGAAGGGTCTATTTCACTACTTTACATGTAGCTATCACTTTCTGCAGATTAAACTGCATGGCGGCAGTTGCCACTCCCTGCTACCCAGCAGGTCACAGAGATGGGGAGACTCAAAAGCATGCTATAGAGTTCAAGCACAGCAGTAAAGAAACTCGAACGCCCAGGGCCTTCGGACCTAAACAGGAAGCAAGATAAGGAGAGTGAGCCGCCACATGCAAGGCAGCTCTTGGAGGTTCCCCCAGCGCTGGCGCCTCCACAGCAGGCACAGGCTGCTGCCTGCTTGCTTCCTTGCTCGGCCAAGGCATGTCTTCAGAGCTGGAAGCCTGCCACCTGCTGAATCACCAAACATCCCTGGGCTTCCCTTGGAGCACTGACCAGACAGCCACCCATCCCCCGCCCGGCTTCTCCCGTGGACATCTCACACCCCGACCAATGAAACTCACAACGCACTCTCCTGCACAGGCCAAAACGGCCGCCAAGGCTGTTCCGTCTGGGCGGCCCCGGGCAACTCCCATCGCGGTCCTCCGTCCCCAGTCCCACTCCTCTCCTGCCCACTCCTTCCCCGGAACGTCCACTCCTCTGCTCACACAATCCCCCCGAAGGTCCACCCACCAGTGCCAGGAAGCGTGGGGAGTTCACAGCACACCATAACAGGCATCTGGGCAGCCAACCAGAAACAGCCCCCAACCTGAAAGCAACATAACCTGTTCAAACAGCTTTAAAGGTCCAGGCGGATAAATGTCAAGGGAGCCGAAAGCGTGCACAGGCCCCATAACACAAAATAAACTTCCCTTTCGGAAGGCAGCCTTCACTCTTGGTTTCATCAGCGTGACCGCTGAAGTCTGTACTGTTTGAAGGTGAAAAGCATCCGAGGAGCACCTGCCTGGATTCCCTGCGCTCCCTCCGGCCATGGCAACCCTCATCTCGATTTTTACTTCGTGGCACCCAAGAGGGAAACCGGGGTTAACCACACGCGCCAGGCTGAACCCGCTAGAGGGACCAGGGCACCCCACCCGGCCCTCGAGAGGAAGCCACCAGCCCGAGTTTGGGTGAGGACGGTGGGCGAGGCGGCCGCCGGCGCTGCTTTGCCCTTGACAAGTCGCCTCGTAACCGCGCAGACCACCCCCCTCACTCACAGAAAAAGCCTCGTCCCGGAGACACTGTCCAGTGCTGGGTTGCGCCGATGGCCCCTCGAGGCCTCACCCCTAAATATCCCCACCCGGCAGGGGCAGCCCCGCGGAGTCTCAGCGCCGCCCGCGAGCCTGGGGTGCTGTTACGCGGTCCGGGGAGAAAGGGCTCGCTCCTCGGGTAAAGGGGTCCCAACCTGTTACGTTGCCAGGGGTCATCAAGGGGCCGCAGCGGGGGGATCCCGAAGCCGTGGGCGCCTGGCCGGCTGCGATCCGGCCCCGAGGTGCCAACTGTCACGCCGCCGCCTGGGCCGTGGGGGTGGGGCCGTGATTTGGGGTCGGCACCTGCGGGTCTCCGGAGCCCCGGGCGGGCCACTTGCCCGAAGGCCCCTCGCCTCCCGGGTCGCCCCGATCCGACACCTGGCAGCCTCCCAGTCCGCACGCAGCGCCTCGGAAAAGGGGGCCCCTGACGGCCCCTCTTCCCTCCCCGTCCCAGCTCGGCCCGGGGCCCCCCGAGGCCCGCCCCCTCCGAGCCCGGCCACCGGCCCGCCCCCCGCGCCCACCCCCCGGGAGCGGCGGCGCTGGGGGAGTGCCCGCCAGGTGCGCGCGCCGCGCCGCGCGGGCTGCGCTCACGCCCCCTCGCCCCGGGGCTGTCCGCCCGCCGCTCCCGGCGTGAGGCCCCCGGCGATCGCGAGGCCGGCTCTCCGCCCCCGCCCGCCGAGTCCCCGACCCCGCGGGAGGTTCGGTCCCCGGCCGCCTCTAGCCACCGAGGTGCAGCCGGGGAGGGAGGCAGAAGGCCAGCTCTCCGCCCCCGTCACTCCTACTCCGGGCGCTGGGGTTCCGCTCCGGGAGCAGAGGAAAACCGTTCGGGCGACCCGCACCAGGTGGGGCTACTGGGCATGCGCAGTGCTCCCGTCCGGGCGCGGCCGCCCTCCGGGTCTTCGCCGCAGCTCGGAGGGGCGGTGGGAGGGAAGGCGAGGCAAGACGAGGAGGGGCGGGACGGCGGTGACGCGGCCTGAATGATTTCAGCACGAGTTAAGAGATCCTCGGGCCTCCCCCGCGCTGCCCGGCGGCTTTCTTATTTGGGGGGAGCGAGGCGTCTGTGGTTAGAGGCTTGAGCATGGGCCGATGGGTCTGAGTCCTCCTTTTTCGGCGAATGGCCAGTCGGGTGTTAATCCTAAGTGTCGCAGCCCTTGGGCTTGGCGGGGAAGGGAGCCCGACGTAGTCCTCAAACTCGTGCCCGCGAGCGCGGCTTCCAGAAGGCTGCGGTTGCGCTCCCTGCTGTCCGACCGGCCCCAGCGTCTCGGCTCTCCGGCCGTGCCCGAGGGGTTTATGCTCCCGGACCGTTCCGCAGCGGCCTCCAAATACGTGCAGGCCGTTTTCTTTTTGGTC
>CAUYQG010287104.1:0-15594 GCA_963574415.1 Tarsius wallacei | reverse complement strand
AAAGAGAGAAAAAGCCCAGGTAAACACAATTAAAAACACAAAAGTTGAAGTCACATTTGACCCAAAGAAATACAAAAGATTATCAGAAGCTACTATGTACACTTGTATGGAAACAGACTTGAAAACCTAAAGGAAATGGAGGACTTTCTGACATCGCAACCCCCCTAGGTTGAAACAAGAAGAAATCGAGACCCTAAATAGACCAATAACAATACAGGAAATTGAAAATAAGAAAATAAGAAAACTACAACAAAAGCCCTGGATCTGATACCAAACCTATTGAAAGTACTCCAGATAATTGAGAAAGATGGAACTCTCCCCAAATCATTTTATGAAGCTAACATCACATTAATACCCAAGCCAGTTAAAGACTCAACAAAGAAAGAAAACTACAGGCCAATATCCTTGATTAACATAGATGCCAAAATTCTCAAGAAGATTCTAGCAAAGTAGATTCAACAAAATATCTCAAAAATCATCCACCATGACCAAGTAGGCTTCATTCCTGGGATGCAATGCTGGTTCAACAATCGTAAGACCATAAAAGTAATTAAAACATCAACAGATGTAAAAACAAAAGCCACATGATTATACCATTAGATGCAGAAAAAGCTTTTGACAAAATCCAGCACCACTTCTTGATAAAAACCCTCGAACATCTAGGCATAGATGGAACATACCCCAAAATAGTAAGAGCCATCTACGAGAAACCCACAGCTAGCATACTGCTAAAAAGACAGAAATTGGAACCATTCCCCCTGAAAACTGGAAAATGACAAGGATGCCCCCTCTCACCCCTCCTGTTTAACATAGTTTTGGAGGGCCTAGCTAGAGCATCAGAGAAGTGAAGGCAATCAGGGGTATCAAAATAAGAAAAGAGGAAGTCAGCTGGGCTCAGTGACTCAGCCTGTAATGCCAGCACTTAGGGAGGCTGAGGTGAGTGGATTGCCTGAGCCCGCAGGTTCAAGACCCGCCTGGGCAACTTGACGAGAACTCATCTGTACAATAAATCAAAAATTAGCCAGGCATGGTAGCACGTGCCTGTAGTTCCAGCTACTTGGAAGGCTGAGGTGGAAGCATCGCCGGAGCCCAGCAGGCCGAGGCTGCAGTAGCTGGGAGAAGCCACTGCACTCCAGTCTGGGTGACAGAGTGAGACTCCAACTCAAAAAAAAAAAAAAAAAAGAAAAGAAAAGAAAGAAAAGAGAAAGCCAAGTTATCTCTCTTTGCATACGACATGATTCTATACCTTGAAAACCCACAGACTCTGTCAAAAACCTCCTTAAACTGATAAAGAACATTGCCAAAGTCTCAGGCTATAAAATAAATGTACAAAAGACAATCTCATTTCTATATACCAATAATAAACAAACAGCAACCCAAAAAAAAAGCACAATTCCATTCACAATAGCCACAAAAAAATGAAATACCTTGGCATCTTCTTAACCAAAGATGTGAAAGACATTTACAATAAAAACTACAAAATATTGCTCAAAGAAATCAAAGATGACACAAACAAGTGGAAAAATATCGTGCTCATGGATTGGAAGAACCAACATTGTTAAGATGTCCATTTACCTAAGACAATCTACAGATTTAATGCAATACCCATCAAATTCCCAGCAACATTCTTCTCAGACCTAGAAACAATAATACAGAAATATATATGGAAACATAAATGACCAAGAATAGCCAAAACAATCCTCAGGAAAAAAAAAAAAAGCAGAAGGTATCACACTCCTAGACTTTAAACTTTATTCTAAAGCTACAAGAAGCACAACAGCCTGATATTGGTACAAGAACAAGCATATAGACCAATGGAATAGAATTGAGATTCCAGAAGCAAAATCTCAATTTCTCAACCAACTCATCTTCAACAAAGCCTCCACTACCTACCACTGGGGAGAGGAGAACCTATTCAGTAAATGGTGCTGGGAAAACTGACTGACCACATGCAGAAGATTAAAACAGGACCTCTACCTATCCCGTACACAAAAATTAACTCTAAATGGATCAGAGACCTAAATGTGAAACCTCAAACTATAAGAACCTTAAAAGATGCAGGAGACACCCTTATAGAAGTTGGAACTGACAACCATTTCCTGATCAAAACCCGAAATGTCCAGGCCGTAAGAGATAAGCTTGACAAATGGGACCTCTTCTAACTGACAAACTTCTGCAAAGTCAAAGAAGCCATCAAGACAGCAGGGAGACAGCCCACAGACTGGGAAAAAATATTTGCCAAGTCTATGTCTGACAAAGGCCTAACATCTAGGATCTACAAGGAACTCCAATGTGCTGAAAAGAAAAAACCAAACAGCCCCATCACAAAGTGGGCAAAAGATATGAATAGAAAGTTCTCAAAAGAAGACATATGAACAGTCAATAGATACATGAAAAAATGTTCAGCCTCACTATTCATCAAGGAGATGCAAATTAAAACTACACTGAGCCGGGCTCGGTGGCTCAGCCTGTAATCCCGCACTTTGGGAGGCCGAGGTGAGTGGATTGCCTGAGCCCAGGGGTTCGTGACCCGCCTGGGCAACTTGGCGAGACCTCATCTCTACAATAAATCAAAAAATCACTTGGGTGTGGTAGCGCGTGCCTGTAATTCCGGCTACTTGGAAGACTGAGGAGGAAGGATGGCCGGAGCCGAGGCTGCAGTGGCTGGGAGCGGCCAATGCACTCCAGTCTGGGCGACAGAGTGAGACTCCAACTCAAAATAAATAAATAAATAAATAAATAAATAAATAAATAAATAAATAAATTAACACTGAGATATCGCCTAACTTCCGTCAGAATGGCCATCATCAATAACTCAAAAAATAACAGATGCTGGAGAGGTTGTGGCAAAAAGAGAACACTTCTGCACTGTTGGTGGGAGTGTAAACTAGTACAGCCTTTGTGGAAAACAGTGTGATGATTCTTAAAAGTTCTAAAAATCGACCTCCCATATGACCCTGCAATCCCCCTGCTGCGATTTTATCCAGACGAACTAAAATCGTTGTATAAAAACGATACCTGTACATGTATGTTTCTTGCAACATTGTTCACAATATCAAGAACATGGAACCAACCATGCTGCCCATCAAAAGAGGACTGGATAAAAAAAAAGTGGTACATATACACAATGGATTATTACGCAGCCATAAAGAAGAGCAAAATTATGAACTTCACAGCAACCTGGACGGACTTAGAGTCTATAATACTGAGTGATCTTTCACAGAAACGGAGAACTGAGTATCCCATGTTTCACTCATAAGTGGACCATGAACATCTACCATAATACCATAAGAAAAGGATTGACAGAAGTGGGAAATTGTGGGGGAAGTGGGCGTGGGGAGGTAGGAGTGACAGTAGTCAAAATCTGCCTGGAGATGGGGCGCATACCTCACCAACAAGGGTACCTGCATGATGAATATTTGTGTACCCAACCCTGAATTGTACCCCCAAATTTCAAAATAAAAGAAATTTAAAGTTAAATAAAATAAAATGAGATATAGTAATGTCATATTTTCTAGAAACTCAACTAATGGACATTAAAATTTTTGCACTTACAAATAATGCTACTTTCTTAAAGATGACTTGTCTATAATACTGAGTGATCTATCACAGAAAGAAAGAACCGAGTATCAAATGTTCTCACTCATAAGTGGACCTTGAACAACTATCATAATACTATAAGAAAGGGATTGGCAGTAGTGGGAAACTGCCAAGGGAGGGCAGGGGCGGGATTGGCAATACTGAAAAACTGCCAGGGGAAATCACACCTCATCAACAAGAGTATTTGCATAATGAATATTTGCATACCTAACCCTGAATTGTACCCCACATATTTAAAATTATAATAATAATAAAGATGGCTTGTATAGAAGAATCAAGCTATTGCTTAAGGCTTTCAGAAAAAATGGCAAATATTTTGAGTATTGGAACCAGTTTATTCCTGAATGGTTAAAGACCCTCTCAGATAATTCACTCATTATGCACAGGCCAGTTAAAGATTTTATTACTCTAAATATATGTAATATATAATATTATACGTGTATATAAACCAGAAATCTCCTATGTTTTGCTCAAATGGCTTCAAGACAAAAATAAAAGTTTTTATGTAATTCAAGAAAAATCAATTAAACCATACTCCATATGGGGTTAAGAGAGGCATATTATTCTGAAAATATTTATTGGAGAATATAATAATTGAAAAAAATTATGCCTAAATGGCAATGGTTAAAACTAGAATTAAACTCCTGATTATTGCTAAATAGCATAAAAATATTAGGAATATATTTGGGTTTTACATTTAAGTCCTTGATCCATTTTAGGTTAATTTTTGTATATGGTGATAGGTAGGGGTCCAGTTTTCTTTTTCTGCATGTGACTAGCCAGTTTTCCCAGGACCATTTGCTTAATATGGATTTTTTTCTACAATGTTTGCTATTGATGACCTTGTCAAAGATAAGTTGTTTGACAAACTATGTTTTAATTACCATATTCTCTGTCCTGTTCCATTGGTCTATGTGCCTATTCCTGTACCGATATCATTCTGTCTTGGTTACTGTAACCTTGTAATAAAGTTTAAAGTCTAGAAGTGGAAGTGTGATGCCTCCAGCTTTGTTCCTTTTTTTGAGGATTGAAGTTGGAGACCACAATATTAAGAGAACTATCACAGAAACAAATAACTGAATAACACATGTTGTCACTTGTAAGCAGGTCTTGATCACTGGCAACACTACCACGATAATGGAATGGCAGACACTGAACACTGTTAGGGGATAGAGGGAAGTGGGCACATGGCAACACATTGGGCACCTAGCCCACTATCGGGGGAGAGAGGGCCAGTTTGAAGTCCAAGTTTCACCTGCATGCACCCTACTGATGTAGTAAATCCCCACTTGTACCCAACAACTCTAAAACAAAAAAATCATAATAATAATTTTCAAAAAGAAATATTTTGATAATTCTAATGTGCATTTTAAAACTGCTAAAAAATAGTCCAAGTTCACTTATTTAAAAACAAATGGAGGGGATCCAAGATGGCCACTACAGTGCCTCTCTCATCTACTAAGATGGAGAGTGGTGACCCTGTCAACAATTGACAGAGACACCCTGAACATTTTTGGACAGACAATGCACCTTGTAGCCAGGAAGTTTTCTTTGAGTGCACAGAGACCAGAAAACAATGGCAGACACAGGACTGCTTCATGCCCCACCCTTTCCCCAGCTCAAAGTCAGAAGCTTTGCTAGGTGAAGGAGAGAGGTGAGTGACCCTAAGATGTTATGAACCACTGCACCTCCTTCCAGCAATACACAAGCCATTAGTCTCATATAAGAGGAGTTTTGGTTGTGACACAGCTGGGGACAACTGAAGCCCAAATGAAATGGAGAACAGGACCCACCCACTGGCTACCACTGTGGCAGCCTGTTCTGAGGCAGGCAGAGAACTGCATGCAGAGCAAATCTGGCTGGCATACCCACTGCCAGCAACTAGTGGAGAAGCAGATAGGTGCCTCTCCTGCCAAGCAGGGCAGAGAGTAGGAACTCAGCAGCTGATACACCCTGCACCCATAAAACCAAAGTGTACTTAATAAATATCTATAGAACATTTTATCCAGTGACTACAGAGTATGCATTCTACTTATCAGCACATGGAACATATTCCAAGATCCTTCACATTCTCAAACATAAATCAAATATAAACAAATTCCAACTGTAGGTATGGAATTCTGGTGCCCCATCCTCCATCCTGTCCCACGTTCAGACAAAGTCAGAAGCTCTGCTCAGTGAAGGAGCAGCGAAGTGAGCAATTCTAAGGTGAGTCAGTTTACCCCCATTTTAGCACAGCAGGGGCTGAAAACTTGTTCAACTAGTTTAGCAGTGGGAGAAAATACCTACAAGTATGATAACCTGCCATAGGGTGGGGCAAACAGCATAAGTAAATGCTTCTTCCTCTCTCACTGAATGACAGAATTTTAAAGAAAGAAAAGAGATCTGTCACAAATGGGGAAAAATCAATGGAAAAACTCAGGCATCTCTCAGAATCCTAAACAGCAATCAGAACACAAACATTGGAAAGCCCCCAGAAATAAGAGTCTGGAGGACAAAAAATGAACAGAAACCAAGAGAAAGAAGATGTGAAACTCAATGAAATCGTACAAAAAATAAATGCAGAGCTGACCAATTTCAAAAAGCCTAATCTGAAATTGTGGAACTAAAGAATCCCATCCTCAATATAAATAACAAACTAACCAGCATAAAGAGGAGAATCAACCAAAGAAGAAAGCATCTCAGAGATTACAGACCAAAATATAAAATTAACCCAATTTGCTAAAAATGTAGGAAAAAAATTGAAAACAAGAGCAAAGCCTCTGAAAGATATGAGACTATGTCAAGAAGTCAAATCTACCCTTAATGGTAACCCTGAAACAGAAAGAGAAATGGAGAACACCTTGGAACAAACAATCTATGAGGTCTGCCAAGAAAACTTTCCTCTTTTCACTAGAGACACAACTATTCAAACAAAACAGTTGCAGTGAGCCCCCACAAGGTATCACATGAGATCAGTCCCTAGACACATAGTAATCTGCCTCCACAAAGAAAGCATGACAGAAAGAAAGAATCCTAAAGGTAACAAGAGAGAAATATCAGACTACCTACCAGGGAAGACCCATCAGAATTGCTCCAGATTTTTCTGCAGAAACACTATGAGCCAGAAGACAGGAGAATCCAATTTTTAACATTCTTATAGATAAGCAATTTTAACCAATAATTTTCTACTCCACCAAATTATGCTTCACCAGTGATGGATTATTAAAATCCTTCACAGACATCCAATCCCTAAGAGAATATGCCACCTTTAGACTAGCCCTTCAAGAGATGTTGAAAAAGGTCTTGAACACAGAAAAAAACAAAAGAATGGTCATACTCATCACAAAAGTACAGGCAAACACAGAGTTTATAGAGCACTCACAGAAATGAAAACACACATATATAAATAAAATAATAAAATAGTTAAAAGAAAACAACAACAAAACCCTAACAGTTTCATGGTGGGGATAAACTCTCACATTTTGATAATCAACCTGAAAGTGAGCAGTCTAAATACACCCCTGACATGACAAAGAGTGGCAAACTGGATAAAGAAGCATGATCCCCAAATCTACTGCCTTCAGGAAACTCATCTTACTACAAATGATACCCACAGACTCAAAGTTGGAGGCTGGAAAATGATCTTTCAGGTAAATGGAAAGCTGAAGAAGGCAGGAACAGCTATTCTAATATTAGAAAAAGCCATCAAGTAAGGAAAAGTTAAACATGACACAGAAAGACACCACATAATGATAAAACGCTCAATCTGTCAACAAATAAACATCCATCCTATACTTATAAGCACCCAGAACAGGAGTATCAGGGTTTTTTAAATTTATTTTTATTTTAAAGCTGTGGGGTACAATTCAGGGTTAGGTATACAAAAAGTTCATTATGCCAATACTCTTATTGATGAGGTGTGCTCCCCCTTCCCTGGAAGTTTTCCAGTATTGCCAATCCTCCCCCCTCAGTCCCGCTCCCCTGGCAGTTTCCGACCACTGCCAATCCCTTTCTTATAGTATTGCAATAATTGTTCATGGTCTGCTTATGAGTAAGAACATGTACTCAGTTCTTTGTTCTTGTGATAGATCACTCAGTATTATAGACTCTAAGTTCATCCAAGTTGCTGTGAAGTTCATAATTTTGTCCTTCTTTATGGTTACATAATAGTCCATTGTGTATATGTACCACATTTTTTTTTTATCCAGTCCTCTTTTGAAGGGCAGCATGACTGGTTCCATGTTTTTGCTATGTGCATAATGTTGCAATAAACATGCATGTGTAGGTGTCTTTTTCATAGAGTGATTTGAGTTTCTCCAGGTATATTCCCAGCAGAGGGATTGAAGGGTCATATGGAAGGTTGAATTTTAGATATTTTAGGAGTTGTTACAGTTTTCCACACAGGTTGTACCACTTCTACACTGTTAGTGGGAGTGTAAACTAGTATTGTTTTTACTTTTAACGTCATATGATGGTCGGTTTTTCATAAAACCAAGACATTTTGGAAACTAAGTTTTAAGGCACTTGTTCTTATTTAAATCAAATGTTTCAGCTGGCTACTCCTAACTACATGCAAATAGCAGAAGGGGAATGTGTTGCTGCATCACTAATAGGTGCAGGTACTTGTCCAGTTTTCTTACTCATTCTCTGTTGACACCTAAGAGAGAAGGAGCTCCTTCAGGATCAGAGTTCTACCTTTGCACTCAGCTTGGCTGTTAACTATCTCTGTTGTGATTAATTGTAGTGCTATGTTCTGACTTCAACTGACACCGTGAAAAACTTGCTTCATTTCTACTGAGTGTCAGTATAAGTTCTGCTATCTTCTTGGTCCCTTCTGATAAAACCTCAGTGGATAGAGAAAAATGTATGTGGTTACTGCTAAGTGGTGGTCGAACTTTAGCCTCCACTAATACTTTGAGGTAGGGATCAAAGTCCATAATTCCCACTCATCTGACCTATTTTGACACTATCCCTACCTAGGGATTGGGTCAATCAGTACAGCATGGCACATGTGCAAGTCTAAGATTTCCACTCAACTTTTGCTAGTATGAGAGTATGGATGACAGCAGTGTTTTTTCTGTAGTGTTTGATTGTCTGGGAAAAAAAAGTTTGTATTTTTTTGCTTTTGTTTTTGTTTTGCCAAGCTACTCCTCTCCTGGTGTTTTGGCTAGAGGAAACAGACTCTTGCTGTAGATTTTGTCTATGCTTGTTCGTCTATCCAGGTTGCTAGCTCCTTCCATCTCTGGAATAAGTGAGAAAGAAAGAAAACCCAGGGTACTCATCACCTGTCATTTTTTAGGTTTCAAAGCCCCTAGCCAGTCTGCCTTCTCCACACCTTCTAAAGTCTTCTTAGGTTTGTTTTAAATATAATATCTAGGTTTTTAGTTGCATTTAGTGGAAGAAATAGAGGAAATGGCATCTAATTCAGTTTCCTGGAAATGGAAGCTGCTGTAACAATGTTAATATTGAAAATTACTTTCCTTTTTGTTATAATGGATAGTAGAAATGTAATAGCAATTTTAAAAACAAAGCACTGCTAAAGGGCTAACAATCCTGTTAAATATGAGGATATTCATGAATTTTAATACAGGTTTCTGTAAAAAATTATGGGTTAAAAATCTTTTCTAAAAATTTTGCCCAATTTTCTAAAAATTTGTGCAATAAAAAAGTATATACAATATTGAAAAGTCATTTAGAGTTTTGTAATATAGAAAAAATATAAAAGAGGTTGATGAGAATACAAAGACTAGTGGAAATAACTACCTCTTTGTGATTACTTAGAAAAGTAATGTAGTAATATAATTGAAAGAATCTAATTGTGTTCATTTAAGAATAGGGTTTTTTAAGACTGTAAAGAAAGAGTATATGACTATACAAAAATAGTTATTTGTTGAGAGGAAAAACAGAAAATAAAACCAAGCACATTTCTAATAAAACTTAAAATGTAATTATATATAATATAGATACAAAACACATTGTTTTCTCTACAGAGATTTATAGGTATAATTCATATATCTATATTTCTCCAGAATATTTTTTTGCTGAAAGTCATTTGGTAATATCTGTATATAAACTGAAGGATTTTGTTGCTTTTATTTTTAAACAGACTATTTTTTAGGGTAGTTTTAGGTTCAAAGCAAAACTGAAAGTACAGAGATTATCTATGAACCTCCTTACCCCACACATGCAAAGTTTCCCCATTATCAATATCTCCTAGAAGAGTAGCACCTTAGTTCAACTGGTGAACCTATATGACACACCATTATCATCCAAAGACTAAAGTTTACATTAGGATTCGCTTTGGTCTTGTATATTTTATGGTTTGAACAAGAAGTATTTTTTAGTAATGGAAAATTGTAGGAGACATTGTCAAACACACCTTATAAAAATGTGTTACAACATGATTTTAAGAATAAAGCTTAAGATTTGAAAAAAAAAACTAAAAACCAATTGCAACTAAAACAAAATTGTTTAAAGAGAAAATAATCAAAATCCAACAAGCAGTACCAATATAAACTGTTCTGTGTAATACTTTTGGATTATATGAACTCTCACTGTAGAGTACTAGATCCCCATCAATAAATGACACAAGATTATTCACATTTGATCTTCCTTTTCAATTTATTTAATCTATTCCTAAATATACCTTCATAAATATTTTTGTGCAATGCATGTTAACATAGTGTACTCAGTTCTTCTCACTTAAAAAAATTCACTCAAAAATTTTTTTCTCACTTTTAACGAAGTTCCCATTCCTGTCATATATATTAGACTAGTTCTCGTTGGTTGTTCAGGTCTTAAATGTGAAAAATAGGCAGGAGTCACTGAGTTATAGAGTTCCTCTAAATAAGAATACTTTAAAACACTTAAATGTTGTATATATTCAAATATAAGGCAAATATTTTTATAGAATACAAAAAATATTTGCTCAGCTTCTATTTGCTGAATACTGTCATAAATGTTAGGAAACAACTATTGATGGTCATAAAAAAAAAACCTTTAATGTATAGACTTTTATTGGCATATTTTAATGAAGCAACCAAATAGAAATACACATCACCTTAAAAATGAGATGAGGATGTCAAAGTATTATTTTACACGTTTAGAGGACATAACAACTCTAGTAATCAGATAACATATCTGAGTTTTCTAAGTTTGAGCATATAGCAGCAGATGGAAGTTAACTTTTTGTTAAATTTACTAAGAAGTTTATGTCAAGGTGATCTCCAAAGAGAAATTTAAATTAAATTTTTCAATACTTTAATAGCCATATAAACATATATTAAATGGTATGTTGAGTCTTCTGATGATAATTTAAAATGTTTCGTAGCAAAGGTATTATTCAGATGGTGATCAGGTGACTATGAAGTTGAAGTAACTATGTTTTCGTAAAATAAATATATTGCAATCAGAAGGCTTAAAATAGGTAATAAAGACTGAACGGCTTAAAATAGGTAATAAAGACTGAACGGCTTGAAATAGGTAATAAAGACTGAAAAATAAGGGAGTAAAATATGTAAGTCAAATGTGAAAAAACTGGATACATTATTACATAATTATTTAAAAAGCAAATGAGCTTTTATATATCAGTCATTTATGTCATTTAGTCCATTTTGAATAAAGTTCCAATTAAGTATTTTAATATTCTTACTCATTCTAGTTTGGACTTGAGTAAGTATTTTATAAATTAGGTATTAGGGTGCTTCTGAAAGAACTAGGTCAATTAAAATTTAGTGAAGCCAGAAGTCCAGATGGCACTGAATTCAACCAACTAAAATTAACTACTCTGGATTTGGCTCACTCTCATTATTCAATTATTCATGTGATACATGTGAAAATCTGGCAAATTAGAAAATGGAAGATGACTCAGTTAGCCTAATTACAGGCTTAGATAAAATAAATATATTTCTTTTCCTCCTAGGTATTTTAAAATTCAACCGACTTTATAATAAAACATTTAACAGTCAACAGAAAATAATAAATAATTTAAGTTTTCCATGAGTTAGTATTTCAAGTAGCCTTTCATATAAAGTTAGTAATCTACTAGAGAAGCAAAGCTACATATTTTTTAAAAATAATACTTTAAAGTTTAAAAAAGAGAAACTTGAACAGAGGCAGACTTCTAGACACCTACAATTCTGCCAGTAACCTGTTTTATGACCTTGAATAAACTACTTTATCACTCATATTCTTAATTTTCTATGCTATAAGACCAAGTACTTCGACTTTAAAAATTCAAGAGTTTTTTTTTTTCAGATTTTGGGTTTTAAATTATGGAACTCCCTAGAAGAAAATTAACATTTAAATTCAAACCAACAACAGCAAAGAAAAAAACAACAAAATAATCTGATTGAAAATAGGCAAAAGACCTAAACAGACATTTCTCAAAAGAAGACATAAAAATATATGGCCAACAGATATATGAAAAAATGCTCAACATCATTAATCCTCAGGAACAAACAAATCAAAACTACAATGAGCTTTTTTTTTTTTTTTTTGAGTCAGGGTTTCATTCTGTCGCCCAAGCTACAATGCAGTGGCACAGTCTTGGCTCACTGAAGCCTTGACCTCCTGAGCTCAGGCAATTCTTCCACTTCAGCCTCTCAAACTGGTGGGACTACAAGTACATTCCATCATGCCCTGATAAATTTTTTTTTGATATTTGTCTCACTATGTTGCCCAGGCTGGTTTCCAACTCCTGTATTCAAGCAATCCTCCTCCCTCAACTCCCAAAGTGCTGGGGTTACAGGCACGAGTCACTGCACCAGCCTAGAATAGCTTTTACCAAAAATTCAAAAGTTAACATGTATTGGTGAGGATGTGGAGAAGAGGGAACTCTTATATACTGCTGGTATAAATTTAAATTAGTACAACCATTATAGAAAACAGCTTGGAGGGTACAAAATATTAAAACAATAAAACTGCTATATAATCTAGCAATCCTACTAAGGGTATATATCTGAAAAGATGTCAGAGATATCTGCACCCTCAAGTTTATTGCAGCACTATTCACATGAGACAAAATCAACCCAAATGTTCACCAATGGATGTATAATAATAAAAAAAATCTCTATACACAATGGAATACTATTCATTCATAAGAAAGAAGAAAATTCTCTAATTTGTGGCAGCATATATGAACCTGGAGGAAATTATGTTAAGTGAACCAAACCAGGCACAGAAAGACAGATATCACATGATTTCATTAACACGTGGCATCTGAAAAGTTGGTACCATAAAAGTAAAGAATAGAGTAGTGGTGATCAGAGGATAGAAAGGGAGAAGGGGGAGGGGAATAGGGAAAGACTGGTCATCTGATACAAAATTATAGTGTCATAGGAGAAATATGGGTGGGGAGTGAGGGACAATTTGAGAAAAAATGACCATGACCTTGACCTAGTTGTTATAAGAATCAAGTTTTCAACGTAGCAATGTTCTGTATAGCCTAGCCGGGTAGATCAGTTTATTTGTTTATTTTTAAATTTCTCGTTCTAGAGCTCATCTCCTCTAGCACAGATAATAAAATTTATTGTACAGCAGTAACACTTACTGTAAGGCTCAAGAATGAGGTTAAAGAGTCTAAGTCAAGATAAAAGGTTTACATAAATGCTGTACTTTGAAAAAAAAAGGCTGGAGGGATAATTTCTATGCATAAAATTCATAGGCTACTTTTAGGATATTTAAGGAAAATATACTATTATAAGATAATATATCACCTCAATCTTTACCAATGTTCAAACTTTATAGTTTTGCTTAATAGTAAAAATTACAAATAACAGTACTAGTTTTCTAAAAATAAATAGTTTCCATGGAAACTATATCCTCTCAGGAAGTACATATTCTTTAAATTCCTGATTATTTACTCAGTGAAAAATACTCTGCTTTTTTTAGTCTTTTGTTACTTTACAGATTTGGAAACCATATCATAATTGGGCTTTGTTATATGACAGTACTGAAGTCAAAGTGTAATAGTTAAGAACATAAATTCAAAATTAATCAGATATGTAAATATATTAATTTTGTATAAATGAATTCACTACAATGATCTGAGCTCTTTTTTAAAAGCACTTTAGGCCAGGTGCGGTGGCTCAAGTCTGTAATCCCAGCAGTTTGGGAGGCCAAGGCGAGAGGATTGCCTGAATCCAGGGGTCTGAGAACAGACTGGGCAACTTGGTGACACCTCGTTCTACAACAAATAAAAAAAAAAAAATTAGGCATGGTGGTGTGTGCCTGCAGTTCCAACTACTTGGAAGGCTGAGGTAAAAGGACTGCCTGAGCCCAGTAGGTCCAGGCTGTGGTGGCAGTGAGAGTGTGACTGCATTTCAGCCTGAGTGACAGAGTGAGACTATGACTCAAAAAATAAAAATGAAAGCATTTTAAATAATACCTAAGCAATAAGAATGATGTTCGATGTTATAAGTCAAATCTAGAAGTCTGAGCTATTACTGTTTTATGCATATACATATACATATACCCTTTACATATACAAATAGCTTTGTACATACATAATACATGTTAGTGGATAGAAGAAAATGTCATATTTTCATTCAAATTGCTAAGTTATTTTACTATTATGATGGTATTTATTCTGAAATTCAAAGCCTCATTTTTTTCATTATTTAACTATTTTATTCAAAGTGTAGATTTACTTATCAATAACGCTAAACACTGCATATCCCTTTCAATCAACCCCCCAAAAAATTCTGTATTTATAAATAGCTTCATTGTTACTTCATTTTTCTTATATCTGTGCTTTGAAACAGCAACAACAATAAAAATACTGAACAAATCTTCCATTTACCACAAGATGGTGGATGGTGTATCATAAGATAATCACATTTTGGACTAAAATAATCATTTCAAAATATGTTGAACTGGCAAGAAAATTAGGCTTTTTCAGAAACAAAACAATCTGAGTAACCTAAAACATAAGAATATGAACAGAACACAGAAACAAGATGTTTTGCCTAACCTAGATGGACTTGAACTTTAGTTTTCGTTTCCTAAGAAGTCTCTGGGGAAGAAAATAAACCAGAATGTATCCAAGGGGACAAGAAAATAAGAGGACGCTAACTCTTCTTATACACTCACCTACACCTAAAACTGTGGCTTTGGTGGTTTGAAATCTCTAAGGGCAACTGCAATTGAGGAGACATAAGAACAGTTGCATGTCTTCAGTTTTAGCAATGGATACAAAAACAAAAAACTCTATAAATGGCAAAGCTGTAAATATAAGAGAATACTGATTCTATTATAAATTATTAATAAACTATAAAACATAACTAAACAATAAATCTGCAATTCAGGAAGGGAGAAAATATAGTTAAAAGATTCCAAGGCCCTTGCATTTTCAGAAGAAGAAGATTAATAAAAGTTAGAGGCCCTCCTGATTGACAAAGTCCAGGTGTGCTGAGAACCCCCGGCCGCAAAGCGAGTCCGGGCAGCTGAGGCCCTTCTGTCTTCTGCCTTTGCTGTTTGATACGGCTAAAGAATTTTGTGTAGTCGTGGAAGAAGAAAATAGTATGTCTATGCGAAGTACTCACAGCTACCAAGGATGTCATTGTTCATTTTTCTGTTTCCCACCATGTCGTTTGGTCTTTTCTAACATATGCAATGATTAAACTCTGAAGCACATCAAGAATGCTATCTTTCACTTGGTTATAAGTTACTAGATATTGCTTGAGTAAACATGATATAAGTATATTCACCTCTTATTTGATTTAGAATTATGTAGTCTAGTGTTTAGACATAAGGTTTTTTAGAAGCACAAGTTTATAGTAATTTCATTTTGAGTTCACTGTAAGTTCTAACACTTATCTAGGACTTACGTAGGTGATTTATAACCCTGTTTTCATAGATTTAGGATGAAGATTAATCGTTAAGGTTTTTACTTAATTCAATAGTTAAAATTCTAAGTTAACGTTTATAGAGTGGGCTTTCACTGAATTCATAATATACTAATTGGATACTTTTATGATAAATTAACTAAAGACAAAAGCAACCTTGGGGGCC
>CAUYQG010287100.1:0-24858 GCA_963574415.1 Tarsius wallacei | reverse complement strand
TCAAGGCTGTGGGGGCCAGGCGCGTGCCCCGGCCTTCCCCCCTCGTTGACCCCTTTAGACCCCCCCCAAAAAAAAAAAAAAAAAGAAAGAAAATAGCACAGTCTTAAAGTGCTAACTTTATTTCTTCTGTTCTTTTTTTTTTTGAGTCAGAGTCTCACTCTGTCACCCAGGCTGGAGGGCAGTGGCACTCTCCTGGCCACCACAGCCTTGACCTGCTGGGCTCAGGCGATCCTTCCGCCTCAGCCTTCCAAGTAGCTGGAACCACAGATGTGTGCCACCATGCCTGGTTAATTTTTTTTGTTTTATTGTAGAGACGAGGTCTTGCCATGCTGCTCAGACTGGTCTTGAACTGCTAAACTCAGGCAATCCTCTCGCCTCTGCCTCCCAAATTACTGGGATTACAGGCATGAGCCACCATTCCCTGCCATCTCTTCTATTCTTTTTTTTTTTTTTCTGAGAAAGCAGGATTTATTGAGAGGACAGAAAAGCTCCCACAGTGGGATGGGACCGAAGGGGTTGCCCTATTCTTTTTCTAGAACTCTCCTCAGACTCCGATTTTGGGTTCAATCTCCTTGGGCTCTTGCCCTCATCCATCCCTAATGAGAAACTGAGCCAACTCTTTCAGCCATGTATATTTCTAAAGATGAGAGATCTTTTCTAGTCTCAGACTTGTGCTTACCCACTCTTCCTTTGATTCATTTAGGAGTGTTTTCAGTTGCAAGTAACAGAAAACCAATTTTTGAAATGGCTTTAAAAAGTAGCATTCTCCTCCTCCTCCTCCTTCTCCTCCTCCTCTTCCTCCTTCTCTTGCTCTTCCTCTTCCTCTGACAATCTATATCTACAGTATTAGGGTCAATCCTCTCTGACTTTTCCTTTGTGCCATTTCTTCAACACCAAGTGACTACTGTGGTTGGAGAGATGTCATACCTACATTTAAGCCAGGAAGAAAGCATGTGATGGTGCTAGTCATGTCTGTCTTTTTTTTTTTTTTTTTTTTGAGTTGGAGTCTCACTCTGTCACCCAGGCTGGAGAGCAGTGGCACACTCACGGCCACCCCAATGTCGACCTGCTGGGCTCCAGCAATCCTTCCGCTTCAGCCTTCCGAGGAGCCAGAACTACAGGCATGCACTATCACACCCGGTTAATTTTCTTTGATTTATTGTAGGTCTCGCCAAGTTCCCTGGGTGGGTCTCAAACCCGCGGGGCTCAGGCAATCCACTCACCTTGGCCTCCCAAGGTGCTGGGATGACAGGCTGAGCCACTGAGTCCGGCCTTTTTTTTTTTTAGTTGGGGTTCTCACACTGTTTCCCAGGCTGGAGTGCAGTGGCAAGATCCCGGCTCACTACAACTCCTGGAGTCAAGTGATCTTCCCACCTCAGTGTCCAGAGTAGCTAAGACTACTGGTGTGTGCCACGACACCCAACTAGCTCATTTCTAATTTTTGTAGATACAAACACTCACTATATCGTTGGTCTGGAAATGTCAGGCTCTCAAAGTGCTGGTATTACTGGCATGAGACACTGAGTCTAGCCAGGGAATTATCTGGAACAGAGTTTATTAACACATTTTTTTCTTTAGATGCCGTTCCACCTACTCCTTTTCAAACTTTTCACATTCTCTCTCTTAAGTATTTCTCTCACAATGTTCCTCTCAAGTTATTCTACTGCAGATAAATCCCTCTAAGAGGCTGGGAGGGTGGCTCACACCTGTAATCCCAGCGCTTTGGGAGGCTGAGGTGGGAGAACTGCTTGAGCCCAGGAGTTGGAGACCAGCTTAGGCAACATAGCAAGACCTCGTCTCTACAAAAACATTAGCTGGATATAAGGCACACACCTGCAGTCCCAGCTACTTGAAAGTCTGAGGCAGGAGGATCACTTGCGTCCAGGAGGTCTAGTCTGTGCTGAGCCATGCTCGTGCCACTGCACTCCAGCCTGGGTGACAAAGGGAGACGCTGGCCATTTTCTTCTCCTGTCCCATGGTTTCATTAAAAAGATGATGGAATTCCTCTGCCAGTCTTACCTCATTTCCATATTAAGTGTGACTGCGTACTCCATAGAAGTTGGCAAGGAGATGCAGAAGCCAACCTTGACCCTTTGTTAGGGAAGGGTAAATTGCTGATGAGGCCAGCTGCGAGGCAAGGAGGTGAGATTGGGCTGACTCCTCCCGGTTGACTTGCTGCTTCTGCAGGAGACCGGCGTTGGAGTTGATGATCAAGGACACTAGAATATTCTTAGGGAAAGGGTCTTTTTCTGAACCCAGGGGCCATATCACTCACATATCCCTTTAAGTCTCCATTCTTACCACTTTTACCCTGATCTCCAGAGCCTCCATAATCTCACTGGCAGCTTCCTAATATTGGCTCTTAGAAGGCTTCCTTACCGGCAGGCCGAGGTCAGAGGACTGCCTAAGCTCAGGGGTTTGAGACCAGCCTGGGTAACTTGGTGAGACCTCATCTCTACAATAAATCAAAAAATAAGCCTGGCTTGGTAGGGCGTGTCTGTAGTTCTAGCTACTTGGAAGGCTGAGGTGGAAGGATCGCCAGAGCCCAGCAGGTCGAGGCTGCGGCGGCCGTGAGCATGTCACTGCACTCCAGCCTGGGTGACAGAGTAAGACTCCAACTAAAAAAAAAAAAAAAAGAAAAGAAAGAAAAGAAAAAAAAAAGACTTCTCTACCTTAAGTCTCCCTTTTACCTTTGTTTCTGTTCCCATACCACACAAACACAAAGACCACTCTATCATCGTCCTAAGGGGCTACTTAAGGGATGCAGCTTTCCTGTTTAAGGGCCACAATAGATCTCTAGTAAATATCTATCAAATCTATTCCATCTTTAGGTCTAGCTTTCCCTCCCTCTCTTTCCCTTTCTTGCCAACTCACTCCAACCCATCATCAGTCCTCATCGTCAGTCCTCTCTATACATATTTAATATTTCTATTGTAGTTAAACACAGCTACTTTTATCGATTTGTTAACACACGAGTGGACCAGATATTGCCTAGAGGTAGCTGGCATCTTTTACACTGTTGTATCTCCCCTGTTTTGTAGGGGCTAGAAACCTGAGAATGGCATTTCTCATATTCCCTTGCCAGCACGGTGTCAGATAGAACTTGGGCCCTGCCAATCAGATGTATGGGTGAGAGATTTAGAAGGCAGAAGAGAGATGGCACCATACCTGGCTTTTTCCTTTGTAGTTGGTGATGGGTGGCCTGGAAGTTAGCAGGGTCTCCACCAGTCTCTAGATCCCGGGAGGTGGGAAGGGCCCATGTGCTAAGATTCTTATCTTTCAGAAAGGGGAGAAACACTGTCAGGGGGACTTTTGCTTGATCTCTATTGTTTTAAATTTTTGAAATGTGAATATATAAATATATTATTCATGTATTTTGTAATAAATTTAAATAAATTTCTTTTTATTAAGGAAAATAAAACAAAGTGTGAGAATAATTTTTTGAGGGCCCACGAAGACCTGGTTAAATATCTTTACATACCTGTGAATGTGTTTTTATTTAATTATCTGGAAAATTCTATTCTCCAGTTTAAGTATGTAGACTATAATTATTGTTAAAATACATTTTAGGGGCAACCCCTTTGGGTCCCCTCCCACTGCGGGAGCTTCTCTGTCCTCTCAATAAATCCTGCTTTCTCAAAAAAAAAAAATACGTTTTAAAAATGCACTTAGGCTGGACTCAGTGACTCAGCCTGTAATCCCAGCTCCTTGGGAGGCCAAGGCGAATGGATTGTCTGAGCCTGTAGGTTTGAGAACAGCCCGGGCAACTTGGCCTCATCTTTATAATAAATAAAAAACTAGGGCAACCCCTATGGGTCCCCTCCCACTGTGAGAGCTTTTCTGTCCTTTCAATAAATCCTGCTTTCTAAAAAAAAAAAAAATTAGCCGGGCATGGTAGCCTGTGTCTGTAGTTCTGGCTACTTGGAAGGCTGAGGTGGAAGGATCGCCGGAGCACAGCAGGTCGATGCTGGGGTGGCCATGAGCATGCCACTGCACTCCAGCCTGGGCGACGGAGTGAGGCTCCAACTCAAAATTTAAAAAAATAAATTCACTTAATTATCCAATACAATTATCTCTTAAGCCCCAATTATAATACATTTATTACTCTTACCAAAAAGCCAACTGTCTTTGAGTCATAGATAAAAATGATAGCATTAAAAATTTTTTTAGGCCAGACACGGTGGCTCATACCTGTAATACCAGCACTTTGGGAAGCAGAGGCAAGAGGATTGCCTGAGCTCAGGGGTTCGAGACCAGCCTGAGCAACATGGCGAGACCTCGTCTCTACAATAAATAAAAAAATTAACCGGGCATGGTGGTGCGTGCCTGTGGTTCCAGCTACTTGGAAGGCCAAGGCAGAAGGATCACCTGAACCCAACAGGTCGAGGCTGCGATGGCCGTCAGCAGCATGCCACTGCACTACAGCCTGGGTGACAGAGTGAGACTCCAACTCCCCCTCAAAAAATTGTTTTTAGACCTGATAGCCAACTACCGATTTGCTATTAGAAACACCTTGGTGTCCTCCAACTTCCTGTGCTATGTTCCTTCCAACCTCAAAGAAAAATAAAGGGAAAAGTTGAGGCATGCAAAAGTGTTCATGAGAGTTTAGTTCTACTCTGACTTATTATTTGTTCCCTCTGGATCTTTCCTGGGGAGCAGGATGGTGCCTGGCATAAACTCACACAAAGCCATCTTGCTTCTCAGCTACTTCTGCCAACTACATGATGCAGTATTGCTTTTACTACAATGTTGTTATGACTGGTAACCATTTTTGTTAGGAAAATTTTGAATCTTGGGTAACTGTAAATCTTTAATGCTTTGTAGGTTGATGCTAAAAGATGAAAAGTAATAAATAAGCTGGGCTCGGTGGCTCAGCCTGTAATCCTGTGCTTTGGGAGGCTGAGGTGAGTGGTTTGCCTGAGCCCGCGGGTTCGAGACCCGCCTGGGCAACTTGGCAAGACCTCATCTCTACAATAAATCAAAAAATTAGCTGGGCGTGGTAGCGCGCACCTGTAGTTCCAGCTACTTCTGAGGCGGAAGGATTGCAGGAGCTCAGCAGGTCAAGGCTGTGGTGGCCGGGAGCGGCCACTGCACTCCAGTCTGGGCGACACAGTGAGACTCCACAAAAAAAAAGGAAAAGTAATAAATATCACTTAAATTATATGTAAATATTATTCGCTGCTGAGATAAGCAATGCGATGTATTTCCTCTCCATTGTTCCAATGTCACAACACTTGTAACATTCAAGGAACAATACCATGAATTCTCCTTGTTCCAGTCTCCCAATTGCTCAAAATCATGCCACATTTAAAAATATTAGCATCATATCTTTTTTTATGGGGTTTTGTTTTAATTTTTTTGAAGTTTCTAATGACCTTCATCTCATTCTTTTTTACTGTTTTGTGTGAGTCTATGGCATAGAGGCACTATAATTAACTTCACACTCTACTATTGTTGAACATTTAAGTTGTTTTCGTTTTTTCCTGCTATGAATAGTGCTTCAATGAGCATCCTGCCCCAAAGTTTTTGTGTACATACAAATTTCTGTGAGATGGAAATCTAGAGGTAGAATTGCCAGGTTGAAGAGAATATGCATTTTGATAACAACTGCCAAATAGCCTTCAGAAATGCATTGCTGTCTACACTGCCCCCAGCACTGTTTGGAAAGGTGTAATTCTGTACAGCATTCCTTAGATTCATGTTAATCATTTTGACTTTTGCCATCTATCTCATTGCTATTTTAATTTGCTTTTTCTTAATTATTACTGAAGTAAATCATCTTTTCATAAGCGCATTGGCACTTGGCTTTTCCTTTTTAATGCATCGAATGTTCTTGGTCTTCACGTTTAGGATCCCTTATATATTTTGAACATGAACTCCTTTTTCTGCTAAACAAGTTGCACATATATCCTCCTAGTATATCAGCTGTCTTTCAACTTTGTGGGGGTCTTCTGTCAAAGACAAACTTTAATTTTCACGTCTTTTTCCTCTCTAGGTTTTGCACTGTGTCTGACTTAAAATGGGCTTCCCTAGCCTAAGATAATAACCACGTTCTCCTGTGTGTCTGGGAACACCTCTATAGATTTCTTTTTGTGTTGGGCTCTTACCCCATCTAGAATGTTCTATTTGTATGTGGTGAGGTAATTTTCTTCATTTTGTATGTGTGTATGATCAACTACAAATTATCCAACCCATGAGCAGAGAGGGGACATGGTAGCAATCTCACCTTACACGTTTTCAATGATGCCTCCCACTCTGTCTCTCTCCTGCCCCACAGGCAACACTGGTCAGTGTGTGACACTCTTCAGTATCCCTTTCTGATGTTATGAGCAATCCCAGCATCCACGTAACAGCTGCTTCTTTCTCTCTGTGGAAGCCAATACTAAGGCTCGTGATACACTGTTCTCCTCTATTCCTGGTCACTTGGAAGACAGTCCTTCTCAGATCGCACGTGGTTAGTTGAGACCACGTGACCAATTCTGGCCAGTAACTTCTGAGTGGGAGTGATCTGTCATCTACATGTCACTTCGGGCTGAGGTGGAGAGCCTGCACGGCCTTGCACCTTGTTTTCTGAGCATTTGCGTTGGGCTGGTGGTGCCTGCACTGAGGCCCTGTATGGAGGACAGCTGACCTACCGCCATGCTCAGGCAGCAGAGGACTTTGTGTAAGAAATAAACTCTTTTGTGCTAAGCCAGGAGATACTCAGCTTGTTTATTTCCATGTCAGAAGGCAAATGAGCAAAGTATGACACTATTTCCCAGTCAACCTCCATTCTGCATTCTATTTTTTTTTTAAAGCTGACAGTTTGCAAACTTTGATATTTTGTCATTTGAAACAAATCATGTGCAAAATACCTTGCAACTCATTTGAGAAACACCAATATCATTTATTCATTATTTATGGGTATTAACTGAGCACAGACGCAGAGCCAGGAACTGTGAAGGAGACAAGAGCACAAGAGCCAGGCCTGTCTGAGGAGGCTGGGGCTGTGGGGTCAGAGGCCCTGCATTTAAATCCTATCTCTGCCTCTTACTAGCTGAGTGACCTTAGGCAAGTCAATTAACCCCTCAGTGCCTTATTTTCTCATCAATACAATTAAGAGTACATGAGTTAATGCATGTGAAATATTTAGCACAGGGCTTGACAAACAATAGGCACTCAACAGATCTTAGTTATTATCACCATTGAGATTATGGGCCTGGGATACAAGCAGGTGTGTTGGGATAATAGAACTATACTCCCTGAACATAAAGCCACACCCCTCGCCTAGCAATTTACCTCATGCCTCAGCAGAGTGTACTCACCACTAGAAAACTAACCAAAAATTCTCAGGCAGTAAGAAGCATGAATTACCAAAAGTACCTTGTGCTGTCTTCCCTATATTTTTGATGTTTAATTTTTAATGTTCCAGGGCCTCTGACTTAATGAAAATAATCTATTTTTAGATGGCCTGTAAAAAAAGGATGTCTAGGTCATGGACTCCAAAATTCTTAGTTTGAATATATTATAAGAACTTTGTTTTTTTAGCTTGTGGGTAAATACTGCATATATATACATGTACTTAAAATTGTACAGATACTCACATATCTAAATAAATACTTTCGAGAGGGAGTCAGATTTGTTTTGAACCCTGAACTTTACATATATCTGTTACTCAAGATCACAGAACTCTTCAGTGGCAGAGACAAGATTAGAATCAGGAAATCAGCAAATGTTCTTTCCATCACAACCCTGTGTCAGAGGAAAAAACAGCCACCTTTGATTTACAAGGGCTGCAATCAACCCGGAAAAGAGAGTACTATATTACACATGCATATATTTTTATTTCTAGGCCATATAACCTTATCTTCAATGGAGGTTTCAATATTTTCTCAGTAAACACAAACCACTTCCTTTGTGTTCCACTATAGCTAAATTATTAATAAACACAGTAGAAGGCAACGTCTTTGGTAGAACTGTAGCTCTAATATTGGGCCAGTTGCAGAACCTCACTCCTTTCCTCCTATCAAAAATTGCTACATATTTTTATTATTGCAGTCTTTCCCACCATGTCCCCCTAAACCACTAATTGAATCTCTAAGGGAAAGAAAAGCTAACATTTATTGTGAGCCTCACATTTATATGCCAGGGAGAGTCTTCATAGAAACACAAATCTTCAACAAATATACAATCAACTCAAATATACACACTATGCATATTTTTATTTCAGTTTTACAAAACACACATACAAGCCTAAAGAAAAATAGATGTAGAAAAAGAACTGTAGTCTTCTCATCATCCTGACTCCTGTTTGGATTGGAGTTTGGTTCAACAGAGAATAGTGGACTGTTACAAACTGACAAAGTCATAAAACCTCTGGATTTGAATGTGTGTTGTGTGCCTGTGTTGATTACAGTCAATATGTGATTGTTGTGAAGATATGTGAAATGTGATTAGCAAACTTTTGAAAAAATTCCATAATCTCAACTACCCAGAGAAGCCCACTGTCAATTTTTTGTTTTTTTTAATAGAGATGGGATCTCACTATGTTGCCCAGGCTGGTCTCAAACTCTTGGGCTCAAGTACTCCTCCTGCCTTGGCCTCCCAAAGTGTTGAGATTACAGGTGTGAGCCACTATGCCCAGCTGATTTTTTTATGTATATGTTTCATAATATTTTCCTCTGTGTGTGTGTGTGTGTGTGTGTGTGTGTGTGTATGTATATATATATATATATATACACTATATTTTATTTATTTATTTATTTTTGAGTTGGAGTCTCTCTCCATTGCCCAGGCTGGAGAGCAGTGGCATGCTCACAGCCACCCCAGCCTCAACCTGCTGGGCTCTGATGATACTTCTGCCTCAGCCTTCCAAGTAGCTGGGACCACAGGCACATGCCACCACACTTGACTAATTTTTTAACTTGTTGTAGAGACGAGGTCTCTCCAAGTTGTCCAGGCTGTTCTCGAACCCACAGGCTCGGGCAATTCCCTCACCTCAGCCTCCCAGAGTGCTGGGATGACAGACTTGAGCTACCGCACCCAGCCATGACTATATTTTCATGCCAAAAGTATACATCAGCAACATCATTGCTAAAAGTCACACATTTTTTTCCCTTGTACCATAATGATGTACTATAATTTGTATATCCAGTATTTTCTTATTGCTCAATTAAGTTGTTTCCAATTTTCACTGTCATAAATACCCTCAGCCATAGCTGAGTCAAATTCTTCAGAAAAAAGATGTCAGGGCTATTCAAGGTGAAAGCATGTAGCTAGATCCTCTGTGCTTCTCAGAGTCTGACCATGGGCCCTTTGTTCATCTCTTCTTCATGTGCAGTGATGTTGAAGGAACATGGATGGGGAATCCATTGGATATGGATTGTTGAATTCCAGTTCTAATTCTGATGACTAATTAGAATGATTACCAATTGCCCATGGGCTATGGATGTTTAGGTTTAAATCTTAATTCTGATTACGAATTAATTTTGTGAAAGCCATTTTCAGTTATTCTGCAAAACGGAAGAACTGGACTAAAATTGTTATGCAACTGGTCAGATGATCATCAGAATTCACGCAGGAAATTTAATATATGTTCCTGAGTCTTGACCTGTATCTACTGAATATAAATCTCTAAGGTAGGACTTGAGAATCTGCATTTTCAAAAACTCCCTGAGGCTGGGTGTGGTGACTCATGCCTGTAATCCCAGCATTTGGGAGGCCAAGGTGGGAGGATCTCTTGAGGCCAGAAGTTCAAGTCCAGCCTGGACAACATAGACCACATCTCTACAAAAAACCAAAGACCAAAACGCAAACTTCCCTGAGTGCTTCCAATGCATTGCAGGCTGGGATCCAGCCTCTCTCTTGCCAGAGCTCATTCATTCTTTTCACACCCCTCCGCACTCCCCAGGCCCATACAGTCTTCCCTGCAGTCCAGCCAGTTTGTGTCAGCAGTACAGAAAAAACAAAGGCAGATAAACAATAATTCTTTAATGAAAAACATTTGTAAAAATCAGATTAAACCCAAGATAATAAAATAATCTCACTTCTGCTACTTATTGGCTTACCTATTGTTCAAAATATTATGTTTTGAAAAGATTTAAAAATTACGCTACTCTTTTTCAAAGTCTGATGGAAATTGTTTTCGATATTCAAGCAGATGCCATGTGATTATTGGCAAGTAGGTTGCAACTGAAGGGTTCAAAGTCCCTTGAAGCTCCTAAAATCTGTGATTATATTTCAGACAGTCTTATGGACACTAGAAAAATACACACACGGTTGGCAGGTCCAACACTATCTCTAGGGGAAAATGCTAACATAAAAGGTTGATTGAAATGCAGCTGTTTCTGGGAGAGTAAAATATAATATACTGACTCAAAGGTACAGTCTGTCAACCAATAATAATTTAGAACACAGGGTTTATCTATGATCTTCTGTTTTCTTTTTTTTTTTTGAGTTGGAGTCTCACTGTTGCCCAGACTGGAGTGCAGTGGCCGCTCCCGGCCACCGCAGCCTCGACCTGCTGGGCTCCGGCGATCCTTCTGCCTCAACCTTCCAAGTGGCTGGAACTACAGGCGCGCGCTACCACGCCCCGGCTAATTTTTGGTTTGTTGTAGAGATGAGGTCTCACCAAGTTGCCCAGGCGGGTCTCAAACCCGCGGGCTCAGGCAATCCACTCACCTCAGCCTCCCAAAAGCGCGGGATTACAGGCTGAGCCACCGAGCCCAGCTTGATCTTCTGTTTTCAAATATCAGTTCAAGAGAGCTAGGTTTAGAAAGCATATGTACTATTTTCAATTTTTATTCTTAAATAAGTACAGATATTTCTAATACACCTTTTCTTATCCGTCTTTACACTTTTCACTTAAAAAGAATAAAGTCAGTGATTCAGAGTCAAAACTTATGCTTAATTTTAAATATATATAATAATGAAATTTAGCTTTTCTTATGACTCGTAAAATGAAGACAATACCTATTAACACTTAAAGGACAAAGAGAAAACAAGGATTTTGAAACCTGAAAACATGCATCTTAAGTGAAAAAAGCTTTATTTTTCAATTTATCAATCAAGACATGTTTAACCATGAGAGCCTAATAAAAATCAGTCTTTGATTCAGAGATTATTCTACTGTGATAGTATCTGCATTTTTTTTTTTTTTGAGCTGGAGTTTCACTCTGTCACCCAGGCTGGATTGCGGTGGCACGCTCACAGCCACTGCAACCTCAACCTGCTGGGCTTAGGCGATCCTTCCACCTTAGCTTTCCAAGTAGCCAGAACTACAGGCACCTGCCTCCATGCCTGGCTTATTTTTTGATTTATTGTAGAGACGAGGTCTCACCAAGTTGCTCAGGCTGATCTCGAACCCCCGGGCTCGGGCAATCCTATTGCCTCGGCCTCCCAAAGTGCTGGAATGACAGGCTGAGCCACCGTGCCAGGCCAGTATCTGCATTTTTCAATGACACTTAACAATGAAAATGAATGAACATTTTCTATCAAATATCAACCCTGTAATGGATGAGTATAATTACACAATATTCTCTTCTGCACTCTGACTCTAATTTATATGATCTGATACAATAAACTAATTGGCCCAGAATTAGTTATACAATAAAATCAAGTGTTTTAGAAGATTTTTTAAGGTACTGAGTTGATTTTTACATTGCACTTAAAATGTGGTGTTCCGAAACTGAAGTGCCAAAGTTTGCTATTGCTGAGAGTCATTTGGCTATAACTTCAGTGATGAAGCCAGTGTTAGTATAAAATCATTCATAAAGTTGGGCACGGTGGCTCAAGCTTGTAATCCCAGCACTTTAGGAGGCCGAAGTGAGGGGACTGCCTGAGCCTGTGGGTTCGAGACCAGCCTGGGCAGCAATAAATCAAAAGATTAGCCAGGCGTGGTAGCGCACATCTGTAGTTCTGGCTACTTGGAAGGCTGAGGTGGAAGGATCACCTGAGCCCAGCAGGTCGAGGCTGCGGTGGCCATGAGCGTGCCGCTGCACTCCAGTCTGGGCGACAGAGTGAGACTCCAACTCAAAAACAAAAGCAAAACCAAAAAAACCCCATAAGACTGCTCAGCAAACACAGCATCCTGAAGGGCTCCAATTTAAACTCTCATGACACAAAGAAACCTTGAATTGGAATTGTCTTTATAGCCTCAATTTACTATTTGAGGGGTTAGAGTGGAGAGTTAGGATTTAATTCTCTCTCCATGGGGAGAGAGAAGATTGTCACAGACTTAAGAAGCTGTAAACCAAAGGTCCTTCCCCTTTGTGAGGGGAAACGATTTTTAATTCTCCCAAAGTGCAGAGATCATCTTAATTGAATGGAACAGAGAGAAACCCTACCAGCTCGCACCTTTCTCCCAGAACCTTGTGGGGGTATGAAGGAAGTGGCCTGGTTGAAGAGTTATAATAGCCTACTCTGATTATAATTATCTGTGCATTTGCCGTATATTTTCCACTAAACTGTGAATCTGCTGTGGTAGCAGTGTGTATTATTATTATTTTTTGAGTCTTTGTGAAAAGAACCCTGAAATACGGAGACACTTTTGCACTGAAGATGACCTTAGCAGGTTTGGCATTACAAGGGTAGGCCTGGAAGTGAGTTTGGTCTTAGAAGCGAATTTGATGAAATTAGCAGTGCTAAATTACAGACTACGGGGAGAAAAATGTAACCTTCTTACATTATGGGCCATCTGAAGCTGAGGGTTCAGGCGAAAACAGAATCCCATTGAGTCTGAGGATTATCATCGGGTGGGGTAGAGTTGAAAGACTTGTATGACGCTATCTTGGAAGTCCCTTGGGCTGTAACAGGGTAACACTTTCATGCCGGCACTCAGTCAAGTCAAACCTTTCACAAATACCTTGTGAGAGTGGCATTTTGTGGGGGGAGGGAGGAGGAAGGCTGCACTTCATGTTTGGGTGATGCTTCTAGGAATAGAGAGAGAGCACTTGAGAAATGACATGGATCCTAATATGATCTTCTAATTCTGCAGACCCAAGAGATCGGTGACAGAGGTGATTGTAAGAATTTAACTTCACAGACATTGCAGTCATCTTGGGGGAGGATTTCATTTATTTACTTAGATTATAAAATAAAGTTTATTTAGAAAGTAAGTTAGAAAGAGAGAGGAGATTCACCTCCCCAAGGTTGGAGAGGGGGCCACATCTAGGAAACATGGCCACCACAGCTCAAAGAGCCATGTGGACACACCAGAGTTTAAGAAAGCAATGGCCTTGGGGGAGGATTTTAGACTTGAACAATGTATCTGGATCACAATAGACTAGAGAATCCTAGTTGAAACTGAGATACATATTTTATTCAGAACACCTAGCCAAGTCCTTAGTGTGTTGGTTGGGAGTGGCTAACTGCTATAGCAAATGGACCCCAAATCTCAAGGTTTCAACACAAGAAAACTTTGTTTTTTGCTTACACAACATTCTCATATGAATCTATAGCTTTTTTTTTTTTTTTTTTCAATTGGAGTCTTACTCTGTCGCCCAGGCTGGAGTGCAGTGGCACACTCACAGCCACCTCAGCATCCACCTGCTGGGCTCCTGCGATCCTTCATCTCAGCCTTCCAAGCTGTAGGAACTACAGGCGTGCGCTACCACACCCGGCTAATTTTGTATTTATTGTAGAGATGAGGTCTCGCCAAGTTGCCTGGGGTGGTCTCGAACCTGTGGGCTCAGGCAATCTACTCGCCTTGGCCTCCCAAAGTGCTGGAATTACAGGTTGAGCCACTGAGCCCAGCCAAATCTACAGCTTTAATAGCAAAGCTAAATTTAAATAAAACACCAATCACCAAGCTTCTTAGCCATGAAGCCCCCATTAAGGTAACTCCTGAGCTCCAATTTATTATTTTATTTAATTTATTTTTTAGACAGGGTCTTGCTCTGTTGCCCAGGCTGGAGTGCAGTGGTATGATGATAGCTCACAGCAACCTTGACCCCCCCCGCCGGACTCAAGTGATCCTCCTGTCTCAGCCTCCCAAGTAGCTGGGACTATAGGTGTGTGCCACCGCACTCAGTTAATGTGTAAGTATGTATATATATATAAAAGTAAAAAAATATATGTATATATTCTTACTTTTATTTTTTGCAGAGACAAGATCTCTCTATCTTTCCCAGGCTGGTCTCAAACTCCTGAACTCAAGCAATCTTCCTGCCTCGGCTCCCCCAAAGTGCTGGGATTACAGACGTGAGACACTGTGCCTGGCATGAGCCCTGATTTAAACTCACATAGCAAAAAAACTCTCAGATTGAAATTGGGGAGATGGGAGCTCTGCTCTGGGCAGAGACCTTCTCTCTGAAGCTTTTGGGACACCCATGACATCAGCATCCTCTAGCAGAGCCTCAAATAAGGGACAAAAGAGAGTGATCATGTAGAAAGCACACCTATTACCTGCCACAGCCCAAAAGTGCCTTGCATCGCTCTGCCCACAATGCCCTGGAGAGAGCTCTTCACATTCCTTTCCCAGGGCGAAGGGCCCAAGCAGTGCAGCCTGGCGGTGTGCCAGGAAGGCGAGGACATGGGTAATGGGAGCAGGCTAGCCAGCCTCTGCCAATCTCAGTAAACATGTGCTAGATTAAATGAACGACTTCTCTTCAAATGAGTCATGCTAGACCTTGACCTTGGAACTTGCTGAGGCTGTGGCAAGACAGGTCCCTATTTACAGTTCCTAGAAGACATCTGCTTATAACAAGAAACTCCTGGTGACACAACTCCTGAACCCGAAACAATGTGTTGAGGATGGTGAGAAGGGGCAGACCTGGCCCAGGTCCTCTGAAGCAGCATCGGCAACTCTGAAGTTGTACTTGACTTTTGTGACCAATGACATATTTTCACCTCCCCGGAAACAGCATCCCCCATGAGTCGTGTTATCTATGTAACAAACATGTATACAGCCCTTGCCTTCTTGCAGGTGTTATTCTAACACACTACTAACTGACTGAATTCACGTAAGCCTGTGAGGCCCATACTATTCAGCGCCATGTTGCAGTTGAGAAAACAGAGGCACAGAGCAAACAGGAAACTGCCTACGAGTATGGCTTGCACATGAGTGGACCGCATCAGAACCAGAGCGTTGTGCTGGGGAGGCTGAGCTCGTAGCCACCACTGCAGACGACCTCCTCTCGCAGGCCCCTCCCTCCCTTCCCCACCCTTGAGTCTGCGCTCCAGAATGGTATGTACACGCTCAGGGGGTTGTCTAAAATTTCCACAGGGCCCTGCTCTTTCCCATTTTTTTCTAGTTGGTGGTTACAGACAGAAGTAGAACCGGATGTACATTTATTTCAGGCTCAACAATCAAATTCCAGAAACCCTTCATAAATTTCCCAATCCATGTTGCTTCATCAGACTAAAACAATAAGGAACTGGAATTCCAGACCCTAAGAACAGTCTGATACAAGAGATAGACAAGGGTGCCTCTATGCTTACCTCACAAACCATTTCTCCTTCGTTCATTCACTTTATTCAGCCAGTATTCATTAAGTCCTCCCATAAGCTAAGAGATACAATTGTGAGCAAAATAGGCATGGTCCTTCCTGTCCTGAGTCTTGTGGCCGTGTTGTATGAAATACGCAGATAATTACAACCATAAGTGTTCTATGAAAAAGTACAATAGTATAAATGTATATAATGGGGGTGCGAATGAATCTGAAGATTCAGGCGAGGCTTGCTTCCCTGAAAACATGATAATTGAGGAGCAGGTAAATAAGGTGAGGCAGGCATGAGAAGTTAATTTCAAGCAAAAGAAACCTTAGCAAAGGCTCTTGGAGGGGGGAGGATGGAAATAGCAGTTTGAAAGAAATTGAAGAAAGGCAAATATGGCTGCAACTCAGCAGTGAGCAAGGAAGAGGAAGCATGAGAGACTTGGAGAAGCAGGCTCCCAGAGGGGCTCCCAGGCCACAGTGAGGATTTATCCCAAGAGCAACAGAAAGCCAGGGAAGGATTTTCAACAGGGGAAGTGCCACAATCATTTTTAATTTAGAAATATGTCTGGCGGGGCTCAGTGGCTCAGCCTGTAATCCCAGCACTTTGGGAGGCTGAGGCGAGAGGACTGCCTGACCCCACGGGTTCGGGACCCGCCCGGACAACTTGGCAAGACCTCGTCTCTACAATAAATCAAAGATTAGTCGGGCATGGTAGCACGCGCCTGTAGTTCCGGCTACTTGGAAGGCTGAGGCGGAAGGATCACCGGAGCCCAGCAGGTCGAGGCTGCGGTGGCTGGGAGCGGCCACTGCACTCCAGTCTGGGCAACTGAGTGAGACTCCAACTCAAAAAAAAAAAGGAGATTTTTTTTTGGCAGACATATCTTAGAGGTTCATAGTGTAAATGGGTAGATTACATAAGAGACTACTGTAACTGTCCGTGCATATTTACATTTATACAACTGACAGCCACATCTGTGAGTCCGTCCTTGCCAATCCCCCTTGGAACTCAAGCTACAATAAGAAGTTTCTTTTTTTTACCTCTTTTAATTTTTTTATTTTAAAGGTGTGGGGTACAACTCAGGGTTAGGTATACAAATGCTCATTATGCAGGGACCCTTGTTGATGAGGTGTGTTCCCACTCCCCCGGCAGATTCCCAATACTGCCAATCCTGCCTACCCACCCCCTACCCCGGCAGTTTCACGCTTCTGCCAATTCTCTTATAGTATTACGATAATTGTTCAAGGTCTGCTTATGAGTGAGAACATGTGATACTCAGTTCTTTGTTTCTGTGAGAGATCACTCAGTTTTATAGACTCTAAGTCCATTCAAGTTGCTATGGAGTTCATGATTTTGTCCCTCTACAATAAGAACTTTCTATACTGACTTGAATTTTGCTGGTTTCAGTGTGGACGGCCTATAACTCCTTGAGATGAGGAAGCTTTTAGGACACCAAATAGAACTTGTAAGAAGGTATTTTGCAGTGATATCTTCTTTCCCCATTATAATTTAAGATTGATGCCATGGAAGCGGCAGGTCTTATAGAGGGCATTCTATATAACTGGATGATAAAAAATTGAAAGGTTATATAAATAGATCATTGACTATAATAAATATTTATAGTACCCATGAGTGAAAGGAAAGAGCATGTAAGGAACCATAATTGAAATGAGAGGCAATTCTAGAGCTCTTTCTTTGAGAGAAAGGTAGGGAGGCTGGGCTCTGGCAATCTAATCTGGAGTATTTTCCTTTTACTAGTTCATGTAATAGTCCAAGAATATCATTTTTTTTTTTTTTGAGTTGGAGTCTCACTCCTTAGCCCAGGCTGGAGGGCAGTGATACACACGGCCACCCCAGTGTCAACCTGCTGGGCTCCGGTGATCCTTCTGCTTCAGCCCTCCAAGTAGTTGGAATTACAGGCAGGCGCTGCCACACCCAGCTAATTTTTTGATTCATTGTAGAGATGAGGTCTCCAAGTTGCCCAGGCTGGTCTTGGCCAAGTTGCCAAGGCGAGTGGATTGCCTGAGCCTGCAGGTTTGAGACCACCCCGGGCAACTTGGCGAGACCTCGCCTCTACAATAAATACAAAATTAGCCAGGCAGTTTTCTCACCTCAGCCTCCCAAAGTGCTGGGATTACAGGCTTGAGCCACCGCCCCTGGTCTAAGAATATCACTCTAAGACAGGCATGAGATACTTCCTCCTGTTTTGTTGATATTCCATCCCTAAGGTGTTGACCACAGTAGGGTTTATGATGTTTACTAGCCAGCAAGAAGGAGAAGTGGGTAAGTGCTTCTGCTCACACCTTATTAGCCAGCATTTAACCACTTAACCCAGAGAGACTGGAAAGTTTAGTCTGTTACAGAGAGAAGTGGAAAACAGATATTGGGAACAGAGAGACAGCTTTCCCACCCATAGAGCTGCAGGTAAAATGAGACGACGTTTATAGGGCTTACTGTCTATGGGACAAAAGACATTAAACAAACAATTATATAAATATATTTTTAATTTTAGCTGTGTAATACAACGACTACACAAGCGCCAACCCTGTTAGAGTTGGTAACAGAGGAGTCACACCTAATATATGGAAGGGCAGGAATGGGAGTGGGTGGTCCATGGACACTTCTCTGAGGAAATAGCATCCAGGCTAAGACCTGAAGGAAGATGAAAGGCCAGGAGAGAATTCCTGGCAGAGGGAGTCAGGAAGGACAGGGTACATTCTGGAGACTCAGAGATGACAGGCCAGAGAGAAAGGGGGAGAGAGGAAAGAGCTCTTGGGAGACTGGAAGTAGCTGGCGGGAAAAGAGTGGCTGGAGGTGAGTGTGGGAAAGAAATTCCCTGAGTTTCACTGGAGGAGTGGGAGATTCACTTTGCCTTATAAAAAGATTATCTGAGCCGGGCATGGTGGCTCATGCCTGTGATCCCAGCTCTTTGGGAGGCAGAGGCAGGAGGATTGCCTGAGCCCAGGGGTTCTAGACCAGCCTGGCCAATTGGCAAGACCTTGTCTCTACAATAAAGCAAAAAATTAGCCGGGTGTGGTGGCTGAAGCCTGTAATCCCAGCACTATGGGAGGCTGAGGTGAGGGGAGTGCCTGAGTCCAGGGGTTCGAGAACAGCCTGGGCAACTTGGCGAGACCTCATCTCTACAATAAATTAAAAAATTAGCCGGGCATGGTAGCGTGCGCCTGTAGTTCTGGCTACTTGGAAAGCTGAGGCAGAAGGATCACTTGAGTCCAGTAGTTTGAGGCTACCCTGAGCCGTGATCCTCATGATTATGCCACTATGCTCCAGTTTGGGCAACAGAGTGAGACTCCAACTCAAAAATAAGAAGGAAGAAGGAGGAGGAGGGGGAGGAGGTGGGGAAGGAGAAGGAGAAAAGATGATCTGGCTATAAACTGGAGCAGGCATGGGCTGGCACCAGACCAGAAGCAAAAAGACCAGGTAGCAGTCAATTAAGTGGAGATAAAAATAGATGGAGAGAGGTTATTTCAGGAAAAGTCTCAAGAAGATGAATTTTTCTGAGTCCTTGTATGTCTGCAAATATCTTTTTTTTTCTTTATTTCAGTAGCTTTGGGGGTATAAGTAGTTTTTGTTTGCACAGTTGCATTGTATGGTGGTGAAGAGGTCTGGGCTCCAAGGGTACCCACCACTCCCATCTGTGCACATTGTACCCAACAGGTGATCCTTTACCTTTCCACCCCTCCCCCACTGCCCTCTGAGTCTCCACTGTCCATTACACCATTCTCCATGCCCTTGCAGTTCCTTAGTTTAGCTCCCACTTGTTTGCTTCTGTTCCTGAGTTAGTTCACTTAGGATGATGTTCTCCAATTCCATCCTAGTTGCTGCAAAAGACATTATTTCATTCTTTTTGGTAGCTGAGTAGTATTCCATAACATATGTATACCACATTTTCATTATCCACTGATGGGTTGATGGGCAGTTAGGTTGATTCCACATCTCTGCAATTGTGAACTGTGCTGTGACGAACATGTGGGTGCAGGTGTCTTTTTTTATATAACTACATCTGTTCCTTTGGGTAGATGTCTGCAAATATCTTTATTCTGCCCTCATAAGTAAATATTAGTTAGACTTGATTCAAAATCTCAGACTTCAACCAGGTGCAGTGGTGTACACCTGTAGTCCCAGGTACTTGGGAAGCTGAGTGGGAGGATCACTTGAACCCAAGTGTTCAAGGCCAGCCTTAGCAACATAACAAGACTGTCTCTAAGAAATAAAAAATAGGAAAGAAAAGAAAGAAAAAGTTTAAGCATCAAATATTTTTTTCTCAAAATACTGAAGACATTGCTTAACTGTCTTTTTATAAGCAATGTTGTCAATGTAAGATCTGAGTCCAATAAAATCTTTGTTTATAGATTGTTTATCTGAAAGTTTGAGAAATGTTCTCATTTTCTTGAGAATCTTGAGATTTCACCAGCATTTCTGATGGTTAAAAATATTTTTCTTGAGCTAGAACTTACTGGGTGCTGGGTAGGGACTAGCAGTGGACACCCAGAAGAATGTTCAACCCCCAAAGCAGCAGCCAATAGTATATATCTGTGGAGAATGTCACATAGTAAATGAAATAAAATCCAGGGATCCAATAAGATGCAGAGAATGTGGATACAGATTAATGTACAAGAAAAGGACAAAAAGATTGGTGGTGTTTGATGCTTGGTGACACCTGGAAATCCAGAAGACTGTCTTCATTTATAACTCAGATTTGCCCTGCTAATGTTTCTCACTTTTGTGTAGTTTTCGGCTTTGCATACCGCAGTGTCCTCTTACCGTTGGGGATATATTCCAAGACCCCTGGTGGACACCTGAAACCTTGGATAGTATCAAGCGCTTTATACACTATGTTTTTCCTATGCATACATACCCACGGTAAAGTTTAATTTATAAATTCAGTGCCGAGCACTGTGACTCAAGCCTGTAATCCCAGCACTTTGGGAGGCCGAGGCGAGAGGATTGCCTGTGCTCCGGGGGTTTGAGATCAGCTTGAGTAACTTGGTGAGACCTTGCCTCTACAATAAATCATAAAAACTAGTTGGGCATGGTGGCACATGCCTGTAGTTCCAGCTACTTGGAAGGCTGAGGCGGAAAGATCACCTGAGCCCAGCAGGTTGAGCCTGCAGTGGCCATGAGCGTGCCACTGCACTCTAGCCTGGGCAACAAAAGTGAGACTCCAACTCAAGAAAAAAAAAATTAGCTGGGCGTGGTGACATGCACCTGTAGTTCCAGTCACTTGGAAGGCTGAGGCAGAAGGATCACCTGGGCCCAGCAGGTTGAGGTTGTGGTGGCCGTTGAGTATGTCACTGCACTCCAGTCTGGGTGACATAGTGAGACTCCGACTCCAAAAAAAAAAAAAAAAAAAATTCGGCACAGTAAGAGGTTAACAACAATGACTAATAAAATAGAATTATACTGTCATAGAACTTATGTGAATCTGTTGGCACCTCTCTCTCTCTGTTTCTGTCTCTCTCAAAATATCTTATTGTACTACACACACCTATTTTCAGACCATGGTTGACTGGATAATGTTCTTGTACACATTCATGTTCAAACCAGAGAAAGTGGAACTGTAGGTAAGGGGGACTATTATACTTATGAAAGCAATCATATGCATATGATTTCACTTTATTTCATTTTTAAAACATTGTATTTCAGTATCTATTAGTATTTCATATAAAGAAGGTTTTTTGTTCAATTGCATGATTTTTATTATATATATTATCTGACACATAATAAATGTTAAAATTGCCTCCCCTAGCCGCACTTTAATCAAAAGCTAGAATCATCTGCATTCCTGTTAAAAAGGTGGGCTTCTAGAATCCTTTGAAGATCTGATGAAATAAGTTTCTTGGCTGGGCAAAAAAAAAATTTTTCTTTTTCATTTGTTCTGCTCTTGTAGTGTGATGCTCCTTGACTTCCTTTAACTTTGGGAAATTGTTTCTCTCTTTTAAAAAATTCCCCAAGCCGGGCTCAGTGGCTCAGTCTGTAATCCCGCGCCTTGGGAGGCTGAGGTGAGTGGATTGCCTGCACCCACGGGTTCGAGACCCGTCTGGGCAATTTGGTGAGACCTCATCTCTACAATAAATCAAAAATCAGCCGGGCGTGGTAGCGCACGCCTGTAGTTCCAGCTCCTTGGAAGGCTGAGGTGGAAGGATTGCCGGAACCCAGTGGGTCGAGGCTGCGATGGCCGGGAGCAGCCACTGCATTCCAGTCTGGGCAAAGAGTGAGACTGCAACTCAAAACAAAAACAAACAAACAAAAAAAGGTAAAGACTGGCCAGGCGCGGTGGCTCACACCTGTAATGCCAGCATTTTGGGAGGCTGAGGCAGGAGAATTATCTGAGCTCAGGAGTTTGAGACCGACTTGTGCAACATAGTGAGACCCCCGTCTTCACAAAAAAAGTTAAAAATGAGCCCAGCACGGTGGTACACGCCTATAGTTCAAGTTATTGGAGAGGCTGAGGTGGAAGGATCAACGGAGCCCAGGAGGTCGCGATCAGGCTGGGCAACATAGGGCGACCTCGTCTCTACAAAAAATTAGCCAGCTGTGGTGGCGTGTATCCATAAACCCAGCTATTAGGGAAGCTGAGGTGTGAGGATCCCTTGAGCCCAGGAGGTCGAGGCTACAGGGAGCTGTGATCGTGCCACTGCACTCCAGCCTGGGCGACAGAGTGAGAACCTTTCGCAAAAACAAACAAAAATGTAAAGACCATTCTTAGATCACCAGCTGTACAAAACCAGGCGAGGGCCCGCTTGGGCCAGGGGCTCCAGCATGTCAGCCCGGCTCCAGTCGTTAGCAGGGCCTTAAACCAGAGCCTCCTTGTTCTGACATGAGGATGCTGGGCCGATGACCTCCGTGCGCCACCCCGGGCGTGGAAAAAAGCCAGATGAGGATTGGCTATCCCCAGCTCAGCCCCAGGGCTTTCCACGGTCGATGGAGGCGGGACGCACCACCTACCGGGGTGTCCAGCTTCCTGCTGCGCCTTTTAAAACAGTGCTTTCCATCCTCGAAGAGGCTGCACCAGTCCGTGCAACTTGGACAGACAGCTGAAGCAGGAGTGGGAACGAGTGGGCTGCCGACATTTTGTGAAGATCTCACCTCTGGCCTGGGCACCGTGCGTATTTCGGGCCCTGCAGCAACCCGCTTTTGTGCTTGCCTTCCAGGAGCTGTGAGAACCTCCAGGAAGGTGGGCCCCAGCACGCCTCATCTCTGAGGATGCCCTGGGACTCCACGGGAGCTCCAGGCAGTGTCAGGCTCAGAAGAGAGCCAGAAGCTGGGAATCCCAACGACTCAAAAACCCGCAATTCAAATGAGAGCTTAAGGGGAGCAGGAAAGACTTCTCGGGGCCACCCTCGCCAGGCAGACGGGGAACAGTCAGCAAGCAGGAGGCTCAACAGAGACACTTTAATTAAGAGCGAAAGGAAACATTTTGCGGTGCTGATGGACAGAGGTGAGACGGTGCTGATGTGTCAGGGAGAAAGACAGGGCGAGGGAGGGCGCCTGGCCACCCTGGGGACGAACATTAGGACAGAACATATCCAAATCGAAGCTGCAACTCAGCGCGTATTTTAAGTAGATGGAAAAAGTTAGAAGCACAAATTATTACGAAACCCAACTGCCACAAGAACCACCACCGTCGCTGCCCACTGGTCTCAGGTGACCCCGCCTTCTGGGTGTTCCCTATGTTGACCCTGTCCAGTCCCCTCTGGGACATATTAGACTCTCCTCCACGCCAGTGGAGCCGCCCATGTTTATAAACCGGGAGGCAGCAATTGGGTTTTTCCGGCCGTTCTGGCCCTCCACGTGTTGTGTAAATAAAGTTTGACTGGTACACGGCCAGGGCTTTCTGTTTACATCGTGTCTGCTACCGCTCGAGACTTCAAGCTCAATGGTTGCAGCAGAGAGTGTAAGGCTGGCAAGGCTTAGACATTTTATCATGTGACTCTTTACGCAGAATGTTTCAACCCGGGTGTAGACGAATCCAGAGCAAAGCCCATGGACCAGCCCCCGGAACCGGCTGTGAATGCAGCCCTGTCACCCGGCAGCTGTGCGATCCCGGTTCCCCTTTTCGGAGACTCGGTTCCCTCACCTGCCCAGGCTGGATGAGAACATCTGCCTCGCAGACCGGCTGGGAGGCCATGACTCGATGCTCATAAGTTACTCGCTCGGAGCAGGGCCCGGTGGGCGACGCCTTCTCTGTCTAGACGAGCCTGACAATGCGTCGCAGTTTTCTGGTCGTCTCTCTCCTCTCTGTCTCCTCCTCTGTTTTCCTCTCTCCCGCCCTCTCTTCCTCCCTCTCTCTCCCCTCTTTCTCTGCCGCTCCCTCCTTCTCTCTTGTCTCTCTCTCTCTCCCCTCTCCCCTTCTCTCTCGTCTCCAAGTCTACCTTCCTTACACCCTTCTGCGCGTGTCCTGGCTCCCTGGGCATTTTGTCCTCCCCTTCATTCGTTTTCTGCTACCTCCCTCCTCCCTCCTCCGGCAACTGTGTGGCTCATTCCCATCACTGATACCCACTTCATTCCCACAGTGGCTGAATGTTGGGGATTCAGAGCCTCCTTTCGCTGGGGCTGTTCCCTCCTCCTAAGCCTCCCCTGTAACAGCCGTCATCTTTAGAAACAGCAATCAGGAATCCTAAACCTCAAACACGGGGGCTCTGCCCTGCCCCCGGGAGGCCCCACGCTTGTTCACGGCCGAGGACAGTGGCCGGCACCACCTGGCCCATCTCCTAGGCAGCAGGGCCCTGAGGGTCAGCCTGGCGCCTGGCTCAGGCGGGACTGCCAACACCTCACCTGAGTCTCCAGGCACAAGGATCATTGGCTAGCCACCTGATTCCACATGTGGGAAAAATCACAGCCCTCCAGACGCGAGCGACTCAGAGAAGACAGAGCGAGGACTCGGCCCAAGACATCCAGTGAAGTGGATGTGTGGGCACTCGGGCTTTCTTGGAAATTCTGGAGACACGAGGCAGGACCGTGCGCGAAGGAACGTAGATCGCTCAGAGCGAAGCGTGAGTCAAGCCCTCGGGCGGATCACGACAGCAGCGTGATGGGGGAGACCAGGGGACTGTGCGTTCCCAGGCCCGTGCTGGCCCCGGCGTGCTCACGCCGGAATGTTCACGCACCTACCCCAGCCCAGGGATGGCGTCGATAAGCCGCATGGTCTTGTGATGCACGCCGGGTTGACTTGGGAAGACGCAGAACTTGCTTTGAAAACAACACAAACAAACAGAAGACACAGAGTCTCATCTTGTGCTTTCTTGGTCCGAAAGGGAGTGCCACTCCCTCGTGGGGCAAGATGACTGTTTCTGATTGAAATACAGCCCCTGACAGGAGAGGAGGGGCTGGCTTCATCAGTGCGTCTCTGAAGTCTTATAATTGCCTAATATTTGACTCCTGATTACATATTTATCTCTTAAAGACCTGGATAAACACACACAGGCG
>CAUYQG010287099.1:0-18456 GCA_963574415.1 Tarsius wallacei | reverse complement strand
TTTTTTGAGTTGGAGTCTCACTCTGTCGCCCAGACTGGAGTGCAGTGGCCGCTCCCGGCCACCGCAGCCTCGACCTGCTGGGCTCCGGCGATCCTTCCGCCTCAGCCTTCCGAGTAGCCGGAACTACAGGCGCGCGCTACTAGGCCCGGCTAATTTTTTTGATTTATTGTAGAGATGAGGTTTTGCCTGCCGAGGCGGGGCTGAACCTGCGGGTTCGGGCAATCCACTCACCTCAGCCTCCCAAGGCGCGGGATTACAGGCTGAGCCACCGAGCCCGGCTGACTATTTTTTTTTGAGACGAGATGTCACTGTGTCACCCGGGTTAGTGTGCAGTGGCATGATCTTAGCTCATTGCAACCTCTAATTTGTGGGTCCAGGTCATCCTCCCACTTCTGCCTCCCAAGCAGCTGGTACTACAGGTGCACACTACCAGGTCTGGCTAATTAAAAATTTTTTTTTTTTTTTTTGGTAAAGATGAGTTTTCACTATGTTGTGCAGGCTGGTCTTGACTTTTGGTCTCAAGTAATTCTCCTGCCTTAGCTTTCCAAATTGCTGGGATTACAGGTATGAGGCATTGCACTTGCTAGAGTTTTCTCTTCTTAAAAAAAAATTTAAAGTGTTTTTATAAATCTAGTTTACTACTTGATTTTATGGAATATATATCTATTGAGTTGGGGCCTTACTCTGTTGCCCAGGCTGCAGTGCAATGGTATGATCATGGCTCACTGCAGCCTCAACGTCCTGGGCTCGGGTGATCCTTCTGCCTCAGCCTCTGGAGTAGCTGGGACTACAGGCGTGTGCCACCACACCCAACTAATTTTTTTTTTTAGAGACAAAGTCTCATTATGTTGCCCAGGCTGGTCGTGAACTCCTGGGCTCAAGCAATCCTCTAGTCATAGCCTCCCAAAGTGCTTGGATTACAGGCATTAGCCACTGTGCCCGGCCTAGTATTTTTTTTTTTAAATTCCTAGTTGTTACTGGCTTATAAGGTACATGAGAGCAAGAGCTGCCAACTTCTTCCTGTGTATATTCTGTAGGAAGGGTTGATTTTACAAATAGAATAGCCAGATGGGAAACATGAGTACAGCAGCCAGATTAGTTTTTTTGACACAGACATGCTCGGTTTGCACTTTAGTAGACAGGCCTACTGTGAAGAGACGTGTGCATTTCCATTTTTCAAAAACGCTCAGTTTTGTTTTTTTATTTTTTCATAGACATGGGTAAAACGAATACTTATTTCACTTTTCTATTAACTTTACTATTAAAAAAAATACTAATGCAGCTGATTCTTGGCTTCAGTGTGAGGATAAACAATAGGAAGTAACAGGAACTATGGCAATGTGGAGAGTTCCAGATGAGAATGAGACTCAGCTTGCCAAATGTTCAAATTATTCAAGTAAACAAAGAACGTAGGTTTATATGAGTATTTCCCCATATTTAAACTATTGGTAATTTTTTTAAAGTTAAACATAGTACAGGCCAAGGATTTGTGGCCCATTTAATATACATCTTCAGGATAAATCTAGATTGCATACAATTGATTTGCTATACATAGCAAAGAAAAATGTGCTCAGGAAATCATAGTTTGTAAAAATATGTTTGACTATTTTCTTGTAGTTTGAAACTAAGTGGATCCATGTTTTTTGTTTAGCTACAAAGAAAAAACTAAGCAGATTTCATAAATAAAGTATACAATTGACCCTTGAGCAAGACAGGGGTAAAGTCACTGATTCCTACATAGCTGAAATTTTACATATAGCTTTTGACTTCCAGAACTTAACTGTAAGTAGTCTATTGTTGACTGGACACTTTGTCAATAACATAAACAGTTGATTAGCACATATTTTGTGTGTTTTATGTATTATACGAGGCATCTTCAAAAGGTTCACGGAAAATGCATATTATGAAAAAGTCATGCTTAGATTTCAAAAGATTTTGCACCGAAATAAATTCATACTAACTTATAACATGCCTAAACAGGATCTAGTTTGAGGCACTAAAAATGATAAGACATCAGTGAGGAAAAGAGCCTCTATCAGAGCAACATAAATTTTGCTAAATTGAAGCAAGAACAAACATTAAATTTATGGTGAAGCTTGGATGGAAGACTAGTCAAATCATTAATGCTTTATAGTATATGGGGACAAGGTCCCAAAGAAGTTAGCAGTTTATAAATGGAAGGAACTAGATGTTGAAGATGCAGCCCGCAGCAGTAAACCGTGAAAAAAAATGATCTCATTCATGCTCTAATTGAGGTGGACTGACAATTAATAGCAGAAACAATAACCAACACCACAGACATCTGTGTCTGTTCAATTGGCTTAGCTTATATAATTCAGACTGAAAAATTAAAGTTAAGCAAACCTTCTACCGGATGTGTGCCAAAATTGTTGAACCTGAATCAGCTGCAGACAAGAACAGAGCAGAACTTTTAATGAAAATCTTACGCAAGTGGAATCAATATCTTGAAGCATTGTTTTGAAGAATTGCAACAGGAGATGAAACATGGCTTTGCCAATATGATCTGGAAGAAAAGCGCAATCAAAGCAATGGCTACCAAGAAGTAGAAGTGGTCAGTAAAAGTAAAGGCAGACCTGTCAAAAGCAAAGGCCATGACAACAGGCTTCTTGGGATGCTCAAGCATTTTGCTTGTTGACTTTCTGGAGGGTGAAAGGATGATAACATCTGCTTATTATGAGAATGTTTTGAGGAAGTTAGCCAAGGCTTCAGCAGAAAAATACTTCGGAAAGCTTCACCAGAGAGTCCTTCTCCACTGTGACAATGTCCCTGCTCATTCCTTTCATCAAATTAACAATTTTGTGAGAGTTTTGATGGAAGAATATAAGGTACCCACCTTACAATTTTGAATTGGCTCCTTCTGACTTCTTTTGGCTTCCTAACTTAAAAAGTCTGTAAAGGGAACCCATTTTTCTTTAATTAATAATGTGAAAAAACTGCCTTGACATGGTTATAATCCCAGTATTCTCAATTCTTTAGGGATCAACTAAAAGGCGATTATCATTACTTACAAAAGTGTCTTGAATCCGATGGAGCTTATATTGAGAAAGAAAGTTTGTATTTTTATGTTTTAATTTCATTTTTCCATGAACTTTTTGAAGTCCTTGTGTGCACTGTATTTTTACAATAAGACAAGCTAGAGTAAAGCAAATGTTATTAAGAAAATCATAAGGAAGTGAAAATATACTTATAGTACTATAATGTATTATGAATTTATCAAAACTGCTTTTTTACTGTTTACATAATCTGTTTACAAGAGGAATAGTTTGTTTGAAATGGTAAGTAACTGCAGCCACAGACCTCAATCTATGGTATATAAAGCAATTCAACTTAAAAAAAAAATTGTGTGATGCCATGACTTTTCTTTGCTTCTTGGAATCACTTCCCTAGTGGCATTTCATATGGGTCCATGGTGCTAGTCAAGGTTTAAGGTATTACACTAGATATGATGAAAAATACATGAGAAACAAGAGAGATCACTTTTACTGTGATACACAATTTACTGGAAAGGTGAGCTGCTCACACAGAGATGATTAGCATCACACAGCATTTTAAGTGGATACTCTTAACACTTGAGTTCACCACACTAGCAACAGTAGGTGGCTACAAAATTATTATAGCCATACAGCATGTACTACAGTTAATTTTGTGCATCTATGATTTAATACTGCATCTTTATGTTTACTTACATTTCTCACAACTGCAAATGTCACCCTGTACGGTCTTATAAATGTTGCGTGAATAAGTTTTGATGAATTTTGACTTTTTTGTAATGGATTTGTGTACATTTTATGCTAATAAATGGCAAAGTAGACTAGTATCTACATATATTTTATGCATTCATGGCATACCTAACCTTTCTTTTTTTTCTCTTATCTTTCTAGGCTACACAGTTTGTCTGCAAGTTTTTAAAAATTGTTGCAAAGCTCCAAAATTTTTTCTTTTATATTTATTAAAAATATCTGTGTATAAGTGGACCCATGCAGTTCAAACCTGTGTTGTTCAAGGGTCAAATGATATCAAATTTAATTGATATCAGTTCGGTGTGACCTTGAAATGATCTTATAAAATTAATTTTTAATTGCTTATACCTGTGCATGTAGTTTTTCAATTAAATACTTCAGCTAAACACGTTAGTATTTTATTGAAAAAGATGTTATTCTTATTAAAAGATGACTCACAATATCATTTCAAAGTTTAATCCATCAGTAAATTGTCCCGTAGCATAGAGTTAGAAGCTTACAGAATGACCACAGATCGAGTGTTGTTACATTTCACCATACTTTTATTATTACTATTATTATTCTTGCCGTATGGTTTACATAAAATACAATTAACAAATTTAAGTGTACAGTTCAATACTTATGTTTCTACCAAGTCAACTAATATGTAAGACATTATGCCCAGAAAGTTCCCTTGTGTCCTTTTGAAGTCAGTAGCTTTAATCCTAACTCATCTTAGGCAATTACTAATCTGATTTCTATCACTACAGATTACTTTTGCCTGTTCTAGAATTTTACATAAATGGAGTCCTTGCATAAGCACTTAACAAAAATTCTTGCTTCCTTTACTCTGGATTATGTCTGTGAGATTATCCATGTTACTTTATTATCCATATTTGTTTTTATCCATGTTTGTTCATGCTTATCCATGTTCATTCTTTTATTGCTGAGTGAGTGGTATTACATTGTATAAATATATCAAATATATTAACCAATACTTTGTTGAAGATATTCCTGTTCTCTCCAATTATTGTTTATCATGAATAGGGCTGTGATGAACATCTGTGTAGAAGTCTTTGTATGAACATAATGTTTTAATTTATTTCAAGTAAATATCCAGAGTGACTTTGCCCTGGATAAGTAATATGAAATGTGATTTAACTTTATGATTAATGAACTGCTTAACTGTTTCCTTTTTTTCACTTCCTCCAATGATATGTGAGAGCTCCAGTTACTCACATCTCTACCAATTTTTGCCAGTAGTGCCATTCATTTTCATTTCTGCCATTCTGGGTGGGGTGAAGTCATATCTCATTATATACTTATACTTTCCTGAAGGCTAATGATATTGAGTGTTTTTTCACGTGCTTACCTGTAATTTTTATATTTGTGTTTATGAAATATACGTTCAAGTATTTTACTCTATTTTTGTTGCTTGTTCTATTATTGAATTTTTAAAATGTATCCTGACTATAATTCTTTGCTAAATAGTCTTTGTATTAGAGATATCTGCTCCTAGTCTATAGCTTGCCTTTACATTTTTCTGATGGTATATTTAGAAAAAAAGGTTTTAATTATGATGAATACATGAAAATATTGAGTCTCCAAATTCATGGACATAATGAATGTCTCCATCTATTTAGACCTTTAATTTTCCTCATCAATGTTTAATTGTTTTATTTAGTGATCTTAAACATATTTTGGTGAGCTGGTATGAAGGCAAATTCCAAGTGAACATGTATATTGTCAGGTGTGGTACAGATATAAAGATTGAGTTGTAAAGATAAAGACCTAAACATTTTATGTAGGTGGTTAAAAAGTTTGTGTCAGGAATGAAATAATTGATCCTTAAAAAATTGTAAGGACAAATAAGTCATTTCTCAATCTAAGTGCTTTGTAGCTGAGTCTAACTGTTATTAAAAGCTGAATAGTATGTGTTCAACAGTGAGCAAAACCTCTAACACTAATAAGTGTTTTCTGAAAATATTTCTAAGCAGGAAAGTGACACCACATGCGTGAACAGTGAACAGCTGCTGACTTTCTGAGGCTGGGGAAAGAGTTTGAGTGCTGATGACAGTGACAGCTTGAGTAGCTTAGACAGGCAAAGCAGATGAGATAAATATCTTTTCCCTGTTGGGTTTAATTCAATTAGGGAAGTTAAAGCTTCTTTTCCATCTTTTCCATATCTTAAGGAGTCACTGCCACTCACCTTGATCCAAGGTAGTTTTGACATGGCTTTTAGCTGGGTTCATTATCTCATATTCTTGGTAGTGACATTATTGGAAGAGACTTTGGCTGTATTGAAAGTAGAATGTGTGACAATTCCAGCTAAAATGGATACTGATGTTCATAGTATTTGAAATGTCTTCATGGAATGATTATATAAAGCAATGAATTCCTTTGAGAATCCTTTCATACATTTTGTTCTTACACACAGAAGTTAGTTTCCAGGCAGATTGGCATCCTTCCTTTTATTATTATTTTTATTTCATTTTTTTTTCTGTCTTGGCATTTTTTCTTCTTCATGTGCAATCAGAAGCTGAGTTAGTGTTGAATGACAGAGATGAAAGAATATTTTTTCTTTCATAAATGCCCATTATAAATAGAAACATGGGTTAAAGATAAATTTGATTAAGCTATAGTTTAAACGCACTCCAATTGTTTAATAGGATACTGAAGCAACCTCAAACTACAATGAAACTATTTAGACGACATTAAACTGTAAAATATAAATAGCATATTATAAGGAAGCATGATTCCAGTTTAGATTGGCTGCATATACTGTAAGTCAAGATCTCCATAGAAAGTTTTATACTTGCCTGGAAGTTAAAAAGGGGAATTCTAATGTAGATTATCAAGAAACTTCAAGAGAAATGATCCACAGAAGAGCATTGAGCAAAATGCTCTGCATGTGAATAAAGCCTGTGTATCCGGGTATAGTAGAATTGTTTTCATATTAATTCTAAATTCACTGCCACCTCAAAAAAGGAAAATAAATGTACTAAGTGTTAAAGAGAGGATCGAAAAAAAGATAGTGCAGCAGCAGTCATCCATATCCCTATTCTTTTACCATGACCCTGGTAGGCAGTTTTTCTGGCAAGGATTGTTTTTCTCAAGATGTTTGTGATGTGTATAGAAGACCCTTCTTAGTTTCTTCTGAGACTCTATTATTTGACTTGTAGTCCCTCAAATAATCCTATGAAAAGCAACATGTTCCCTGAAGACGTCTCAAAGCATAAAATCCCACTTCTGCCACATCAGACGTAGTCTGATGCTTTTCCTGGTTGGTCTTTCCTCCTTAAAACTGAAACTTAGCAGATGAGCTTTTTTCCGTACCCCTTTTTATCCTTAAGATTCAGTTTAAATGGTTCAGAGACTTACAAATGAAAGAGTTGTTCAGACTAGGTCTCACATTTCTTTGTCACAGGTTATCTTTGACTCATTGTTCATTGTAAGCCTAAGATAGTTTCTAAGTTCTAAACATAACATTTTTCTTGTCTCCTTCCAAGGAACAACAAACATTATACTCTGTTATAAAAATTCCCATACTTGGAATGAGTACCAGCATTATTTTTATTTCAACTTCCCACATTTATAATTTTCAGAAATATTTCCTATGTTAAGAATAGCATATGTGTATGAGAAAGCTTGATTTAGAAAGAGGTTGATATCTGAGCAATTTCAAACATCATACTTCTGGGTTAGAATTATCAAATGTCACTACTCAAAGGGACCTTAGATATCTGAGGCTCAGAATAATGAAGTGATTTGCTCGGTAGCTCTCTGGAAATATTCATGTCATGTATGGGCTCAGATTGCTAATATCCTGCTTGTCATCCTAACTGTTCTTGTTTCTTTATGACATTCTTTCCTGAGGTAGATAAGAGCATAGGATGGGAGTCAGGTAGATATGGTTCAAACAATTTTTTAACCACATTTGACCTCTGAACAACATGAATTTGAACTGTGTGGGTCTACTATATGCAGATTTTCTTCCATCTTTGCTACCTCTGAAGCAGCAAGACCAACCCCTCCTCTTCCTTCTCCTCTTCAGCCTATTCAACATGAATACAATAAACATAAAGACCTTTATTATGATCCACATCTACTCAATAAATAGTAAGCATATTTTCCGTTTTTTCTGATCTTCCAAATAACATTTTTCTCTTGCTTAATTTATTGTAAGAATATAGTAAGTAATACATATAACATACAAAATTGTGTGTTAATAAACTGTTTATGTCATTGATAAGGCTTTCAGTCAACAGTAAGCTACTAGTAGTTAAGTTTTGGAAGAGTCACAAGTTATATATGGATTTTCAACTGCATGAGTGGTCCATGTCCCTACCTCTTTTGTTATTCAAAGGTTAACTGTACTTTTGAACTTCATAACCATGTATAAACTACTTAACTTCTCTGAGACTCAATTTTTCTACCTATAAAACAGGGGTGGATGATGCTTATCTCATAGAGTGATGTGAAGATTTATTGAGATTATGCATGTCAGCAGTGTCTGACAGATAGCTTATGCATAATAAATATTAATTGTTATGATTTCATTAGTTTATTAAATTGCTTTATTATAAAAAACTTGTGTATGACAATCATACTCTTGACCCTATATGCATAGTACTTCCCATTGATGGTTGTGAATTTGAACGTATGTGCTTAAAATCTTCAGTTCATTAGTACATAGAGCCGGTGATACATTTACTAGACATAGTCATGCTCTTGAATCAGTATTGGCCAACTTCTGTTAAAAACAACTTCCAAATCTTAATAAAATATAGTTTTGTTTCTCACTCATTGGCTAGTACACTGTAGGCTACAGCGAGTTTATCTCCATACAGTCATGTAGGAATTGAGCTTCTTTCCTCTAGTGGCTCCAGAATTTCCCAGGCTTTGATGTACTGCACTGGGTCCTTTGCATACGGCTGACCATGGGAGACCACACAGGAGGATATTAGAGGTCTGGCCTGGAAGTGACAGACATCACTTCTGCTCTCATTCCATTGGAGAAATAAATTAATGATCAAATTTACTTCTACAGGTTATGGCTCAGAAATTTCCAACTTTTTTATTTTATTTTATTTTTTAAGTTGGAGTCTCATTCTGTCGCCCAGACTGGAGTGCAGTGTCATACTCCCGGCCACCACAGCCTTGCCCTGCTGGGCTCCCGTGACCCTTCCAAATAACCGGAACTATAGGCCTGCGCTACCACACCCAGCTAATTTTTGATTTATCGTAGAGATGAGAGCTCGCCAAGTTGCCTGGGCTGGTCTTGAACCCGCGTGCTCATGAAATCCACTTGCCTTGGCCTCCCAAAGTGCTGGGATTACAGGCTGACCCACCGAGCCGGGCCAATTTCCAACTTTATTAATTAAAAGTATCACTGAAATAATCCATATAAAATATTCATTCTTACCATTTAGGAATTTTATGCTTATGGGTACCATATTTCTATGCTATCATAGTCCAATGTTACTTAATTAAAAACTTGGAAAATGCAAAAATTATGCAATGCAGCTTTTATAAAATCCATTAATTAGCAAAGCTCAAGCATAGATTGTCAGTTTTGGAATGCAAACACATGATGAGACTGGGGAATGTAGTCTAAGTGTAGGCCTAGAAGGAAAAGGAAGTAGTATTTGGTAATCAGGTGACACTTACTCTGAAGCAGCCAACAATACAGTGACTCACATGGAAGAAAATAAACGTGCTTTCAAAGCATTATGTCATTTGAACCTCATTTGGCATTGATATATATTCTCAGAAAAAGGAACTGAGATGTGATTTTGTTTAGATGCTATGAATTCAGTTTCATTTGGCTTAAGTAATTAGCTAACCCATGAAAAGCTATTCTTGTGTTCTTAATATTTGGAAAACTAAAATTTTAATTTCACATCATGTTTTCTAGGGGCTTCTTAAGAGATTTCATAAATGCAGTATATTGCTGAATATTTCTAACAATCTTTGTAGATACAAATTTATTTTTGCTTCATGAATAAAGTTTCAATTTGGTTAATATGATGCCACATTTGTCTAAATATTATTAGCTATATGAATGCTTAAAATGGCTTAATGCTTTAAAAAATCCATCCTTAATTAATTAGTCCTCAATATCTTTTCTGGAGAAAACTTCTAAAAATGGCAATACTATGTTTCAACTTTTCTAGTTGATGAATTTTAGGCACATTCATTGCATAATTTTTTAATTTTCAAGTTTTTAATTAAGTAAAAATTAGACTATGAATAGCATGGAAATTTTGTACCCATAAACATCATTTTCCTAAATGGCAATAATGAATATATTTATATGAATTGTCTCAGTGATTCTTATAATTAATAAACTTGGAAATTTTTAGCAGAAAACTGTAGAAGCAAATTTAAACTTTAATCTCTTATTATTGCATTATTTCAAGAATTTAACTCTAATACATGTTTATTTACTGAGTTTTTATGAAAATTAGATATTAACAACCCAAACTGAGAGTGAGACAAAGTTAATTACTAATTAAAATTTTAAGTATATTTTTCTTGTCAGTTTGTTTATATTTATACATTAGAAGTAGCATTCATTTCTAAAGATAATTAACATTTCACATGAAAATCTTAATCAAAAGTTTTCATTTCATATTAAGCTATTTATTTATTAATCATCCAATAGTCCTTCCTTGTATACTATTTTTTGCAGTCTCTAACTCAGAGCTTGGAGATGTTTTACAAATACTATGTTTCTTAAAATTTCTTTGTGGGCCCTTTGACTTCTATGATTTTACATTTCCCTGTAGTATTGGGAAGAGGAAATACTTCCTGCTTCCTCTGGTCTTTTGCAATCTGGATCTGTAGGTCTATCAAGGTTGAGGTGACATCCACGGCTTTACACAAATCCTATTTTTGTTAAATTAAAATTTTAAATAGAGTGAAGAGTGAAGAGTTTCACGAAAGAAATAGTAGTTGGTTACTTTATATGTTGCAGAGGGGGTAATGTAGGGTGACCAAAGTGCTTTATGGACATGAATTGCATTAGCAGTTCAAATCTCTCATAATCTGCATGTTACAGATTCAATTCCAGCTCCTGAATTCCAGAAGAGGAATTGACTGGCCTTATTAAGTCTGGAGTCAAGAGGGATCCAAAATCCACAGGAAGGTCTTGGAGAAGAGGTCAGTGGCTTAGATGGAGGGAAGACAAGAAGCGCAAAGTAGATTTATAGAGAGGAGTATGTAGAAGAGTGGGAATAACCACAGTGACGTTTTGAGTCCCAAGTTCTAACCTGTTCTGGAGGCCTTACCCTACTCCTCCACTTGGATTCTCTGAAGTAACCAGCATCCTTCCGACTAATGTATGCTTTGCTTAAGCGCATTCCATGCAGATACCGATTGTTTACAATGAAAAGTCTAAATAATCTGATACTTATCTTGTTTTAAAAGTTATTGGAATAAGATCTGCTTGATGACAATATCCAATACTGTACTTTTGAATAAAGCCTTAGAATCTACGAACGTTCTTACTAGATTGTTTCTTTCGTTCTCATAGAGCTTGGGAAAACAATCTTGACTCCAAGTAAATCTGCTAAAAAATTTTGCTTCTACAGGAAGATCTCATTTGTCTTTGATAGAGAATATGACTTTTTTCTCAGCCAGTTGAAGTGTGTGTCATATTTTGCTGACTACAATTGAAAGAAATACATCGAGTTATAAAGAATATGTCCCAAGTATATTTGGAAACCAATATCTTTTATAATATACTGTTCTGTTTCTATTATACTTATAAATCAAGAGGAATCTGTGTCACACTTTGTGACACAGCTATGTGAAATAACCTTTTTAAAGCCTTGCCCTTTTTATAAAACAGGAAATTCTCAATTCTTCATACAGGATGGTTCCTCCAGAATATCAATAGTAGAAAATACATTTTTTTTTGTGGCCTCTGATGGAGATTGGAATTCAAAATTGCAGAAAGGATGAAATTTGTTCAAGAAGCCCATTTTACACATAAAACTGAATTTTGTGAAGTTATATGCCTCAAACCTTGCATATATGTTTTGGTGTTTACATGAGTAACATAAAGACACTGGATTTTGTGTCATTTGTCATCTCTCTCATAAACATAAAGAAAACAACCAGAATCATTGACATATAGAAAAAGTTGTGCTACTCGTGTTTTTATCAAGAACTAAGCCTTAAAAAATAGTATTTCTAATTTTCACTGTAAAATATGCAATCTAACAATTGGTTATATCTTTAGCTAAACCCCTAGAATTGCTAGGATCATTAAAAATCAACTGTTTTAATTTGAGAGGGGAGGATTAGTTATATATATATTTCCTTGATTTATTGCTACCAATGGTGATTCATATGTGCACAATCTCCCAATATATGTCAGTGCCTAAAGGTACAATGAAAAAAGACTTACCAAAGTCTTCAAAATTCAAAACCAATATCTTCAAATGGCCCATATATTAGCCATCTAGCTCTCATACTTGTTTTGGGGCTTCTTAGTGAAATGGAAAAACATAAGTATTATATTTTTAAGGTTCTAATTTGACTAAATTAATGACCTTTTTTTTTTTTAGATCATTTCCTGGCTGTTTCTTGTGAGACTTAGACTTATATAGTTATCCCCCCCTTATCCATGGTTTTGCTTTTATTGTTTCAGTAGCCTGCAGTCAACTGCAGTACAAAAATATTAAATGGAAAATTACAGAAGTAAGCTATTCATAAATTTGAAATACTACATCACAATTTCTGTTATTTGCCTCACTTCATCACAAGAAGATGAATGAGTACAGTATGATATTTTGAGATATCACATTTTTATAACTTTTATTGTGATAACTTGTTATAATTAATATATTTTCATATTAGTTACTGTTGTTAATAGCTCATGACCAATTTATAAACCTTATTATAGATATGTATGTATAGGAAGAAGCATGGTATCTAAAGCGTTTAGTACTATCACTGTTTCAGGCATACACTGGGGATCTTGGAATGTATTGAATGAATACATTTAAGTGTATTAATTAAAAATTATTTATGGCTTACTTTTGGAATTTTCTATTTAATATTTTTGGACCACAGTTGACTGCAAGCAACTAAAACCATGGAAAGTAAAACCATGTATAGGGATGGTTGTAGTCAGGATAAAGTCCACAGAAAGGGGAACTACTGTAACTGAAAGTTATTTACAAATTACGTTTATGGAAGCGAGTCATACTTTTCCATAGTCCTCATTCATGTTTTCCCATGATTCCCATATTCTAGTACAAAAAAAGAGTACTTAAAATCTTGTCCCAAAGCTTTAAATATTTTTCTAATGATTATTGTTATTTTTATAGTGTAATTTTTTTTGTATACTACTATAGATCTTATAAAAATTGTTATATCTCATAAAATGTTTATATATGAAACCAAATTGAATTATACACAACTTATTTTTAAGAACTGGTACTGGCAACTCCTCTACAAGGCTATCATGAGGTGAAAATTAAAGGTTCAAATTAAATAAGTTTTGGCATTTATCAGCTGTTGCTTTTTGTGAAAAATTGCTGACAATTTTAGACACTAAATGTTCACTGTATCAAATGATGATAAATGTTCTGGATAATAGCACTTTTCCCTTCGGTCTTGTTCTCTAAATATTAGATGTTTATACCTTCCTTTTGCTACTTTTGATGGTCTGAATTTGTTACTTTCAACTACAAGAAGCAGCACAAAGGCCAAAGGTATAATGGATATAGACTTTTTAAGTCTTCAGTTTTAAACTGTAGTCTTTTAGGACAGTGCTCTCTGCTTTCTGACAATTTTTTTTTTTTTTTGAGTTGGAGTCTCACTCTGTCGCCCAGACTGGAGTGTAGTGGCTGCTCCCGGCCACTGCAGCCTCGACCCACTGGGCTCCTGTGATCCTTCTGCCTCAGCCTTCCGAGTAGCCAGAATTACAGGCACGTGCTACCATGTCCGGCTGATTTTTTTTTTTTTTTAAATTTATTGTAGAGATGAGGTCTCGCCAAGTTGCCCAGGCGGGTCTCGAACCCGCGGGCTCAGGCAATTCACTCACCTCAGTCTCCCAAAGCGCTGGGATGATTACAGGCTGAGCCACCGAGCCTGGCTAAGTTGTAATGTGTGGTTGAAGAAATATTTGAATTAAGCACTGCTAATTTTAGTTTTTAACTCATAGTGGTAGCTATTGTTTATAGACCTGAGAGATCAAGTAGATGACATAAAAATATAAGAAATTTTGCATCAACAAGATTGTAATATACTGTAGTGTAAAAAGGAAGATAGGGTAAATTAACTATTTTCTTATTGTGGGACTCTTGTGATATGTTACTTTACTTTTTTTTTCTTTGCATGTGGCTATTTAGCTATTTTAACAAATCTTGTCTATTGAAGTCATCAGGGAAAAGTTGGAAAGGTAATAATTTGGGTTATTAGGATGTGGGGCTTATAATAATAAGTTTCTGTTTATGTGACTGGACATAAATAAACATTGAATTGAACTCTGATTTGTTTTTTTAAAGACTGCTAAAATAAGCCAAGCTATTCAAGGAATAAATTGCTCTTGACTCTTTTGTCAATCAGAAGAAATGTCAATTTGTAATGAACTTACATCAAATATACTATTAATTTCCATGTGAACATGTTTTAAAGCAATGTAATCTTTTTTAATTCAATACATATCTATTTAAATAATTAAATGTGATTAAATACCATACTGCCAAAACTGGGTTGTTAATGTAATACAGATGAATTAAACATCAATCAAGCTTGGCACTTGTTATTAATATTATATTAAGATTCAAAAACTAAGCACAAGTCACCATAGCTTGTGATGTGAAACCCAATATTCTCTCAAACTGGAGATCAGTTCTAATCAAGGAAAAATTTATCAAAATCTACTTCTATTCATTGGTATGCTATTATGATTTATGATTGGCAATACATTTCAATGATCAAAACATGAACAAAGAATGTGAGTAACATAAAGAGGAAGAAACAACTAATATGAGTGAAAACGTACATAAGTTTTGCTTGTAATGGTTGCCTTTCCTTGTCCTAATCAATTTAAAGTAAACTTCTGAAGACAGAGACTTTTTCTCGCTCAGTATGGAATCCATATAATGCCAAACAATAGCTGGCAAATAGATGCTCAGAGAAAAATAGATAGATAAACAAGGGTACATTTAGAAAACTTATAATTATTCTCCATCTTCCAAAGTTGCTAAAACAGCCTGCATGTTGAGTTCCTGAATGGTTATAACCACCAGCATGCTCTAAATCTATATGTTCATATTTTATATAGACAAGAAATTTTATAAAATATCAAAATGCTCAAATAGTTAAAAATGGATTAAGATATGTTATACATGATGTTTAATTCTCAGTTTAAGCAGAAAATAAAAGCTTAAACTCTACAAATTGTCAAATCATGATCAATGCATTTATTTTTATTTCTGAGTCAAAATAATATAGCCAAGGCAGTTTAATGGCTTAATCATGTGTCTAATGTGAAATAAACATCAGCAGATTGCCACATTCTAACTTTACTGTTTAGTTTCTAAACCACCAACACTAGTGCAACTCAATTAATTTTGACTGAGATTTTAGTTAAATCTAAATGAATCCAGAAAGTATTACTCTATCAGATTTGAAAGTAAAGTATCAACAAACATTTCTTTAATGTTTACTTTTAGTAGTTAGTAGTTAGTGAATGGACTTAGTTGTGATATTCATTCTATTACTTCCAAATTTATTGGATATTATTCTGTACCACACACTGAATGAATGTACAAAGGAAGACTCCCCCCAAAAAAGAACGAGAATTATTTTTTGGAGGGCAGACCTCTGTAGTGCAGGCTTCCTCTCATAAGTAAGTGTTCTAGGAACCCACTGTTATCAGTGTACCAGCTAGTGTTGTTGTGAGAGCTTGCTTTTGGCTTCAGTGAATTTTTTTTTTTTTTTAGATATTTTCAATATATTTGCCAATTTAATAATGGTTGATTTTCAGGTGCACCTGCTCACACTGCCTTGAGTGTTCAGTAGTTTTTGACCAAAAACAGCATGACCCCCATGCCCTGTCATCCCTATTTACCTGATCTCTCCACGAGTGACTTTTTTTTTTTTGTTTGTTTGTTTCCTGAGATTAAAAAGTCCTCAAAGGGAAACATTTTGCCAGTGTGGAAGAGGTGAAACAAAAAAAATGGCAGAAATACTAAAAACCATCAAAATCAGCAAGTTCAAAAACTGTTTTTTGAGCAGTGGAAAAGCATCAAACCAAGAGTACTTTGAAGGTGACTGAAGTTTAAATGTGTAAGAATAAACACACATTTTTAAATAAGTAAATTATGATTTCTGAGCCCTCCCTTGTATACAATGTATGTAACATAATGCCTGTCAATAAAATGGGTGATGTTGCTACATCTTAAAATTTGAATTCATTATAAACTTTTAAGTTGGCTTTCTATATACAACTCATAAAATTCTTGATATCCTGGTAACCCTCTGGAAACAGTTCTCTAAGATCATAGTCAGAGCTATCACATAGGGAGGATTGGCAAGATATAAATAATTTTGAGATAAAATGTAAGAAAAAGATGTAGGGACCTGGATTTTGGCTGGTCAAGATGTAGTGAGAAATCAGATGACCATTCTCAAGGAATAAGGAGAGACATCTGCTCATTGTCATCTTTAGCATTCACTGTTATGCACAGCAATCTACATTTCTCCAAGTTAATTGATGCTTTGTGGAATCACTGAAGAGTCAAAGCTTACATACAGTCTTCCTTGATGGAAACTTGTATATCCCTTAGGTCCTTTGTTCATTAGTCCCCCTGTTCGGGACCAAAATTTCCAGATTATTTCTTGTGTGCTGGGATGGTGGCATATTTGTTAGAACATTGAACACAGATTCATGAGAGCATTTATTGCCAGATGGTAAAGCTGTGCCAGAAGGCTGAGTGCTTCCATGCATTAAAAAACTGCAACAAAATCTCCTTGGGATTTTCTTCATGTTCAGAGGATTAACTAAGGCAACAGCTAGCTCATATACTGTTTTGTGGGGACTGATGGAGGAGTGAACAGCTGCTCAAATTCAAAGCTATCTGGCATACGTTCTGGCTCTGGGAGTAGAAATGGGCCAAGAAAGAAAGAGCCAGTGTTGAGCAAGCCAGGGAGAACATTCTGGTTTCATTCCTACAGCCCAGGAGGACTGTGTATTATTTATGCTTCTACTTTTATATATTTAGAATCAATTTATTAGTTCATAGTTCTCTGTTGATGAATACTTTTTGAAGACTATGGTGGAGTGATGGGAAGTTGGACAATACATTTCTTCGTATGATGATTTTCATGCCTTATCTCTTTTAATTATCAGAAACGTCTTTTATGCAAGGTGTTATTTTAAAATTTAATAGATGAGCAAACTGAAATTTAGACAAATGGCACAAATCGTTGAGGCCAGAAGAAGGTAGAGGGGTTAGCAAATTATTAGTGGCCACAAACATGGCTGTGGAATGATACCACCTGCCTTGACTCTAAAATCTGACACAGCTCTTGTGATCTCAGGCATTTATGACTTCTTGAAACACCATTTTCTTTACCTGTGACATGGAAATACTAAAAGTGCTTTCCTTAAGGGGTTGTGGTCAAGGTAAAATCGTATAAGAAAAATTGTGTATGGCACAAGAAGTGACAAAGTTAGGTATCAAAACCTTGTATACTTTTTAGGACACTACTCTGCTTCCTATTAGGGTTTGACACCTTAGACCAATCTGATACACTTAGGAGAACCTACAAAACTTTCACAGGTCATAAGGTAGTATACTATATTTTTAGCAAGTATAACATACCAGAATCTAAGTTTGCAAGGCCAATACAGTTTTTATTTCAAGCGGATAGACCCAGCTGTGTGCAAATAAGTCATTTCTTCCTTGACATTTACTAAAGGGTTCATTTTACAGTAAGTTTTAAATTTGGGGAGTGTATCTATCATCTTGTGAAATACTGCAGTATGAGGCATCCCACTTCAGGAACAAAAGAGTGGAAAAATATTTACAAAAATTTGTAAGTTTCTGATTTGATATTTAGTTTTATAGAATGATAGAGAACACTGGCTTTAGAATCAACTGAATGTATTTAAGATTTTGCTTGTAGCTTTTAACTTGTTGACCTTGAGCAAGTTGCTTAATCTTTCTAAGCCTCAATTTTCTCATCTGTAAAGTGATGATAATGACACCTATCACATATTGTTGTTGTAAGCATTAAATAAAAGTGCATCTTAAATGTTAACATACGAGATATATAAGGAGTGAAGCCAGCTGGCAGCTTACCCAGAATTCTGTCTTTCAAATGTCTCTGAAATATTACTGGGACACATCAGAAGTGTGCCATAAATTTGAGTGCCCATGTATCATTTCATACTTGACTTTTGATATGTAAAGGTCTTTGTCCTAGGGAAGAAAACAAATCCCTGGAGTTCTGAAAAAAAATTGAGTGAATTTCTATTCACAAGTAGTTAACCCATCTCTGTTGAACTGAAGTGTGTGTGTGTGTGTGTGTGTGTGTGTGTGTGTGTGAGAGAGAGAGAGAGAGAGAGAGATTCCTTTCCATACGGGGGCCCCCCAAAATGGAATTTATTTGTAGAAAACTGTGTATTTATCCTTACATATTTAAACTTAAGTCACCTTCAAAGTACCCTCAATTTTAGGCAATACAC